>APFE030899038.1:0-27342 GCA_000404065.3 Pinus taeda
CAACCCGAAGTCAGCATCATAGTATGTACAACTCCTACCACTGGTCCCATACCAGTATTGCAGGCTCAGAGAGTGTTCTACTGGTCCTAGACCAGTCTCAACCGACCTAAAGTCAACGTCATAGTATGCATGACTCTCACTGGTCCCAGACCAGTCCTGCACTGACACGAAGTCAGTCTCGGATTATGTACCACTGGTCCCAGACCAGTCTCAGCCAACCCGAAGTCAGCGTCATAGTATGTACAACTCCTACCATTGGTCCCAGACCAGTATCATTGATCCCAGACCAATGGAGGTCATCCTAGCATAGGGAGTACGGTAGATACTACGATGCGTCCATCGGTACTACTATGGTTCCTAACTTCATTTCCCTGCTCATTGATCAGATGAGAGGTACTTCCCATGAGTCCCAGACTGCATGGATAGGATGCCTCGACAAGAGAACTTAATCAATCCTGTCCTCATAGGAGAACACATCAATCCTGCTACAATCGCCATGGAGAACACATCAATCCAGGCCTCACAGGAGAACTAATCATCTTACTACATAGGAGAGCGAATCATCCTGTTCCACAAGAAAGCGAATCATCTTGTCCCACAAGAGAGCGAATCATCTTGTTCCAGTGCGCACCACCAGGGGAGGGTGAGTCACCCTGTGGTCGTATGTTGCTCCAGTAAGAATCGCAAGCCCCCCAGAGCTCCCAGGGCTCAATGTATGCAACATGCAAGACCCTTTTACAAAGATCTCTCGATGCCTCCAAGTCGTTCGGGAAAATCACAAATTTGATCTTTCCTCAGGGCTCTGACCTGTACATCATCTCAGTGCGATGGAGCCTCCTTGATCATCGACTTACCATATCCTAGATAAGGCAGCATTTGATGTCTGTTTGTTGGAGGAATTGTCGAATACGAGATTCCTCAATAATCAAATCCCACCTTTGGTCGTCACAGAGAAAAACAACTCACTTAAGAGCTTCCGCAACCATGTAGCTTCATACGAAATCATACTTGTAGCCCTGAATTCGGTCTTGGCAGTGTTTATAGCGACCGACTTCTGCTTCCTGCATCGAAGCAGAATCCAAAGAGAACCAGCACTGAAAAGTGCTCTAGTGATCATCCACACTGCCTGCCCATTCAGCATTCGAATAATAATGCAATTTCATCTTTCCGACAGTGTATCTCAATCCATGAGAGATTGTGCCCTGAAGATATCTCAGAATATTCTTGGCACCAATCTAGTGAGGCTTAACCAAATATGAGCAACCATGCTAATTGCAAAACATATGTCCGGACGGAGGTTCACCAAGAACATCAATGCAAATGGGTTTATGAAACTCAGAGGCATTCCCAAAGCTTGGTCCGTCATCACTACCATATAACTTACGATCCTCGAGGTAGTCATAGGCCTGCAGTTTATCATTCTGCATCGGGAATCCAACTCCCTTTGTCTTCTACAAATGAGAGGGTCTGCACCTGTCAGACATAGGTGCTGGTGTGAGAGGTCTATCATCCTCAACCTTCGGGTAAAGGTTTGGATCGGTTTCACTCTTAGTGAATCTCAGGTTCATCTGACAGCTATCAATCCTCTCATATTATGCCCAGGGTGCTTTGCTTCAAGCCATAGAGGGCTTTCTTCCACCAGCATAGTGAGATTCCTGATCATCAATCTCAAACCCCTCGGGTTGTTCCAAACCTGTGGACCTGCTACATGAGGGGGAATGGTCCCCTTGTAAGAGTTTCCTTCGGTACATCTCAGACATGTACCTTCATGCTCTTTTTGAATTTAGGCATCTCTGTTGCCATCTGACTCACAGACCTCCAGTGCTGTGTCAATGGACATGGTCCCCAATGGACTTCCTGCAACTTGATACAACCCTGAACTCAAAAACATCTTTGAAAATTCAATTTTCAAACACATACCTTTCCATTGATGAATGCCACCATAAAACCTTTGACTTCCATCCCCTTTTCAGGATAGGTGGCATCGGCTCCAAGTGTAATCCCACGATTGTTTCCATCTCTACCAAATTAGAGAGTGCACCGTTCTATCCAATGAAGTGCCTTGAAGCACTAGGGTTCCTTGCTTCCTTGAAGAGTTGGCCGTTTCTTTGATGACCCGCATCTTTGTCATTCGGACACTCCTTCGCTTAAGGGCCAAACTCATAACCAAGACATCTACCTTTCCTTTCACCCTTAGATCCGAACTTCCAAATGAAGTCATCAAAAGTTCTGCTGCGCCATTCTGAGAGTATGCTTTGCTTCGACTTCACCCTAAGTGAATTATGAGGAACCCATTGATCCTTGTGTCTTGTCCCAGCTATCTTTGTTGATTGCTCTTTCACTCTTGCTTGGGCATTGTCTTCACCTCGGCTCTGATACCATGTTAAGTTTAGGTATGTTCTATGCTAGAGCAATTTATTTAAATTTTCACAGTTAGCAATCACATTAGTATTAGGATAAACTGCAGATAGAACATAAATATAAATCGCAGAAGACAAGCGAATACAAGAGGACACAAGATATGGCGCGAGCCGGGGACAAACCCCACAATGTGTGGGGAAACCCTTTGATCAAATCTTCTTTTATCTTCAGAGTTCAGCATAGAACGAGAGAGAGACAGTACATTTACAACAGAAGTCAACATTTTGACTTATCTAGATCTGAGCATAGATCATCTCCTATAACAATGAGATCAGTTGAAGACATTCTGCTTCAACTGATTCTCCAAGGTGACTCCTTCACCTATCATCGTGATACATCTAGTCCTCTAGCTGCACCATTGCATACTGCACCATGCTGCACTAATCATGATAATCATCATGCTGCCCATGTCCATGATCTTATCATGCTACCCTCCATGTTCATGATCTTATCATGCTGCCCATAATCTACATCATACTGCCCATACATCATGTTGTCCATGATCTGCATCATGCTGCCCATGATCTACATCATACTGCCCATACATCATGCTGTCCATGATCTACATCATGCTGCCGATGATCTACATCATATTGCCCATACATCATGCTGTCCATGATCTGCATTATGCTGCCCATACATCATGAGCTCATTTATCATGATGCTGCCCGTTGCATCATTCATCACAGTTGCACCATTGCTGAGATCATGCTTGTTGTATCTTTTGAAGTTGTTACAGCAACATCCTTCCAATGATGAGATCTATTGAGATCTTCATTGTGCTCTTTGTTAGATATTTAGGGCTACATTATTATAATGAAAGTTTCATTATGATTACACAAACATGATATAGAAACTGTAGTGATAACTGAGAGATCGCTGTTGTTTGAGAAGCTCATCATTAAATTGATGCTAAGACATTACTGCTAAGCTAGCAAGAGCACAGATCAACACACATATATAAACTGATATCATATGTTAATATGTAGTCCTTTTTCATCCATCCGAGATTTGCTTATTCTTGTGGCTATTGATGTTTAGTGAGACAGTAAGTACCTTACTGCGGCTAAGTGTCTCCATTTACAGCGTGTGACTGTCTTCATTGCCAGTGTGATCTTGTTGCATCTTGCTGTGTTGTTTATTCATTGCCTGCATAATTTACAGCGTGTATGTTGCCTTCATTGCGTGCGGAATTCGCCAGCATGGTCTCTCTGCCCTGCGTAAATGATGAGGGTATTACGTTGACTATGTAGAGAGCATAATATATCATGAACCATGAACAGTGTAATTGTCATGTGTATATGTCATGAACCATGAACAACGTATATATATATATATAATATATTATATATATATATATAGATATATGTCTCCATATATATCTTGAACAACATAATATGTCCAGCGTATGAACCATGATCACTTCCATTATGAACTGCGTATTATTCCATATGCTTTGACTGCGGTTCCTTTTTATTGACAGCGCATAATTGTATCTAGGGCATCACTTAACTGTGCGTATAATCACTGGATTAGGGCATCATCAAACAAGGACATCGTATTCTTTTTGTGACTCTCCTCCAAAAACCCAAGACGTGGAGAGGAGATCACATCCAGAATGTGGGATGAAATGACTTCAAGTCCTCTATATTTATACTAAAACATATATGATGAATAGTCACGACGTTTGGGCTTCCTGAGCCTATGTAAGAGCTGGTCAGCTTGATAATAATTACATAAACAAAATAAATTCATATCTCCATAAATACTTATCGGAATTGGATGATCTTTGGATCAATCCTACACCTCTCAACGAGAGGGATCCAATAAAAATATCAGCTGCCATAAATACGCTGACCCACATGGAGTTTGGCCCTAGTTGCCAATTTAACAATAGAACCTACCTAAAATTAACAGTCCTTCGCTCTCAGACTATGCTGATGCCCTCTCTCTGCTACTTGCAACTCACGCTCTGACTCGATTTTCTCTTGTTGAACTTCAACCCCTGAGAAAATTGATCTACTTGAGCAATTGAGTATCTTCCTCTGGTGTGTTCTCCATCAACCCATCGACTTCTTCTTATAATCTTCTGTTGGAGTACCAACAGCCAAGATTAAATCATAATCGATGGCTAAGATTAACTAGAAATCGATCCATGTCTTCTTCTAGAAGATTCTCACCATGACTTAATTAATACCCTTTAATTAACCAAATTTCCTAAGTTTAGACTTAGGAACCATTAAAAAAAAAGTTAATGATTTTAATTAAGTCGTCTCTAGGTGGAATTTCTAGAAATGATTTATGGGTTTTGGAGAATACATGTATTCTAGCCTCTCCACAAAACTTCATGGCTAGAACACATTCGATGCTACAAAAATCAACACTCCCTCTTAGCGAA
Organism: Pinus taeda; assembly: GCA_000404065.3. Lineage (NCBI taxonomy): Eukaryota > Viridiplantae > Streptophyta > Pinopsida > Pinales > Pinaceae > Pinus > Pinus taeda. The sequence goes on from APFE030899038.1 coordinate 4,820, forward strand.
GAAGGTGCTCTAATGTTGCAATCCACTGAAACAACATTCAGTATCTGCATCATCTCCTGTCACACTGCTGATATCTGGGTGTTGCTTCCCACCAGCAACTACGTAACTTTGATATGTGTTGCATTTGTGTTGTTGCTGACCCTGCTGAACTGTTGTCAACTATTGCATCTTCGTTGTAACTCCCTGTGAATTGCTGCTACTGAGAATCTATTGAAACGGATTCTCCACCATACCCATCTGTTCTCTGAACTGGATGAACTTAGCTCTCCCTAGAGCTATTGTGAGTATGTCTGCTACCTGATTGCCTGTGGCAACATACTGTAGCTGGACTGCCCCACCTTGAACACAATCTCTGATGAAATGACATCTGATGTCAATGTGCTTTGACCTATCATGAAATACTAGATTCTTAGAGAGTTTTATGCCACTTTGATTATCATAGTAAACACTGGTCGCTCCCATTTTCTTCCTGAATAAACTCACTAGCAATCTCCTAAGGCATATGGCTTCGCATGTAGTCGTGCTGGCTGCCATATATTTTGCTTTGGCTGAGCTCAGTGCTACTGACTTCTGCTTCCTGCTGCACCAAGAGATCATCCTTCATCCAACGTTGAAGCAGTACACCAAGGTACTTTTCCTGTCCATTGAACTACCTGCCCGATCTGCATGTGTGAATCCGCTCAACCTGACGTCATATCCTCGAGTATATTTCAACTTGAGTCTGATTGTTCCACGCACATATCTGAGAATGTGCCTAGCTACAGCCCAATGTACCCTTTTCGGTTCCACCATGAACTGATTAAGGGTATTGACAACAAAACAAATGTTTGGCCTGGTGTTGACCAGATACATGAGTGACCCAATTAGCTATCTGTACAAGTTGGGGTCGACTTCCTTTTCCCTAGAGGCATCTATCTTTTTCCAGTTGGTAATCATGGGTGTTGCCATGGGTTTGCAATCCTATATTCTGAATCTCTTCAGAATTTTTGTAGCATATCTCCCTTGCCCAAGGAAGATTTCCCCATTCTTCTCCCATACTTCCAACCCCAAAAAATAGTGCATCAACCCCATATCCTTCATGTCGAATTCAGTTGCAAGGTTCCTTTTGCAGTCCTTTATGAGCCTCGATGATCCTATCAAAAACCGATCATCTACATATAAAACCAGAATGAGAGGCTCATTCTCCACGATCAAAGAGTAGAGATTGGGATCTGTGTCACTCTTGATGAATCCAAACTGCTACAAGTAACTGCCAATCCGATTGTACTATGCCGTGGGTGCCTACTTGAGCCCATACAGGGCTTTAACAATTTGCAAACATCAGTGCACTTCTCATGAGTTTCGAAGCCTTCAGGTTGCTCTATGTACACCTCTTCTTCTATCACGATGTTCAAGAATGTTGTCTTGATGCCCGTCTGGTGAATTTCCTATCCCATCTGCGTTGCTAGGGATATGACGGATCTGATAGAGGTATATTTGGCAATTGGGGCGAAGGCCTCCTCATAGTCTATTCCTTCTTTTGGTGCATACCTCTTTTCCACGAATCTAGCCTTATACTTCTCTACACTGCCATCTACATCGTACTTGATCTTGTAGATCCATCTGGAATCCACAACTGATCCATCTTTTGGTCTAGGCACCACCTCCCAAACATCATTTGTAATGATAAAAATGTACTCTTCTGCCATGGCATCCACCCACACTTGATGTGTGACTTCTTGAAAATTGGAGTGTTTTGCAACCTGAGCTACCAAGGCCTGGTATCTATCAGGCTGCCTACGTTGCCTCTTGTTGGTTCTAGGAGTTTCAACAAAATCTTTTGCGTCCTTCAAGGTCTGACCCACTTCCCTACTGGTCCTGCCATTGGTGGTGGGAGGTTCAATCTATTCCTCCACCTATTCCTGCAGCTTTGTTTGTTGAGAACTTTCTAGATCTCTCCCTGCTAAGGAGATGTTGGTACTAGTCACTGTACTCGAATCTTATGACTGTCCCCCTGCTTGTTCTACCTATGGTCCCTGTTGCTGCTAGACTAATGGGACATTTGATGACTAATCTCCTACAGGCATCTCTTGGGATCTTTTGAAAGCTCTGTCTTCCATGAACTTTACATCTTGCCTCACTACAATCTTCCTGCTGCCAGGAACATTGATTCTGTATGCCTTTGAGGTCTCGCTACATCCTACGAGATACCCCTTTTATGCAATCTGATCCAACTTACTGCGCTTCTCATCTGGAATGTGACAATAGGCCACACTCCCAAATATACTCAAATGACTTCCCTCGGGTTTCTTCTTGGTGAAGACTCCCTTTGGCGTTTTCTTCCCCAAAGCTCTGTGAGGTGTCCTGTTTTTAGTCTACACTACTGTGTTGCATGCTTCTGCCCATAGGAGTCTAGGCAAATCCTGATCATACAACATGGCCTTTGTTTCCCCGATTATAGTTTTGTTCTTCCGTTGCGCTACTCCATTCTGCTGTGAATTGTAGGGAGTTTTCCACTCTCTTTTGATACCTCCCTTTGCGCAGAAATCTATGAAGTCCTTATCCGTGTATTCTCAACCATTATCTAAACATAGTACCTTGATGTTTTTCCCTGTTAGATTTTCTACGAGAGCCTTGAACTCTCGAAACTGATCAAAGACCTCATTCTTAGTCTTTAAGAACTAGATCCAAGTTTTTTGGAATGGTCATCAATAAAGGTGATGAAAAACTCGCCACCGCTAAGAGCTCTAGTGGACATAGGGCCGCAAATATCTGAGTGTTTCAATCGCAACACGCCATTGGCTCTGCTATTACTTCTAGGAAACATTGCTTTTGCGTACTTCCCAACTACACATCCTTGACATAGATCATTGTGCTCGGTACCAAGAGTTGGAAGTCCTAGTACAGTTTCTCGTAGCATCCTAAGTGCTCCATGGTGTAACGACCTATCTATAAAATAAATATAAAATAAATTATATTAATCAATTAATAAAATAATAAAAATAAATTAATGATAAAGTATTTTAATATAAGCCTAAACCTTTATTTTAAAATCAAACAAAAGGATATTTAATCAAAAATCAAGATATCTTTTAAAAAGAAATATATATGACGTGACATGGGAAAGTTGTCATGAGGAGATGAAGCGGTGGGTTGTTGGAGGAAGGGCAACCACCGCCAAAAAACAATTTATAAACCAGAGAGAACAGTTTTGGGAGGGCATCTGGAAGAAGAAGAAAGAACGAAGGGGATACTGAAGAAGTACGGAACTTTATAAACTTGAGTTACCAACAGAAGGAGAGCTGGTTGTTTTGAGGTTTCTGGGCACGGGGGAACAGTTTGCTTCAACTGAGGAGCTTTCTAGACTGAGTAACGAGGTTCTGCTCAGTTTGGCTAAGTGGTGACTGTCTTTTGGTAAACGGGAGTGAACTGGAGAAGTTGTGAAACATCTTCATCCGCAGTAGACATCCGTAGCAGACCAAGTAAGTACTTATCATCGAATCAATCAATTAGTTATATGAAGTTTTATATAAATTTAGAACATAATTTTTTTAAGGTTTCATACTCTATTCAGGTTAGATAGCTCTATAAAACTCCTTTACAATATTTATAGTTCAGTCAATCTTTATAGTTTCATAAATGGTTCTTTAAATTAGTTAAGCCCTTACACATGGTGCAAGTATCCCATCCTGCTATGTCATAGTTCATTCAACTCCTTCCTACTGTTGTTATCACTGCCTATTAGTGCCATTGGAGAATTGGTCTGCAATATATATAGCCTGTTGCTTCGAGCTCCAATCTGTCTTACCTTCTTCCTGGTGGGATGCTTGACATATACTTTCTTTCCCACAAAGTATACATCGTATCCCTTGTCCTGCAACTGGGACACTGAAATTAGGTTCATACCCAATCCTAACACATGTAGTACATTCATGGTGCTACTAGCCCCTGCTTCCGTATGAAAATCTATGGTGCCTCTCGCTACTGGAGTGCACGTAGTTCTGTTGCCCATAGTGATCTGGAAGTCCATTTGCTCCTCCATAGCTCGAGAAATATTCCCTTAATCCAGTGATGTGAGTTGAAGCTCCGCTATCAATATACTAGGCACAAGCTGAAGCTGATCTTGACAGACACACAAACTCACCTTCCAATCTAGAAGATAATTTTGAGGCTTCTTGATTATCCATAATTTCCTATGCTATTTTTCCTTCCCAACACTGAATTCGCAGCTGCAAAAATATACATCCTACTCTGCATGAAAACTGCTGTGCTGCTCTCTCTGCCTCTGACAGATCTCGATTCGGAAAAATTTATTCTCTATCGACTCACTCAAAGAATTAATTTTCCGCAAAAATTTGCCCACCTTGCAAATGGACTACACAACCTCTCTAGGGTTTTGAACTGCCACCTACGCAGAGCTTTTGAAATCCTTCTTCCGTCTGGAACCAAGCTCTTCATGCTTTACCTGTCCTCTGATACCATGTGAAAATTCGGTGATTCCGAATCCTAATGCAGTCACTGATAATATTTCTCCTATTTGTTAAATTACTTAAACAAATTATTTGTAGTTTTCTACGACAAATATCGAAATACATAAACTGCAGCCTTGACAAATAAAATTCTATGGGAAGTAAATAAAAGGAAAATACTAGCACATATATAACCACAATGACAATTATTTTTGGACAATTGTCCTCGGAAAAACCTAATGTGGGAAAAATGGTGCATCAGATGAGGGTTTCTTTTATTAATCTTCAGCAATAATTTTTATACAAGATACAGATAGACAGAATAGAGGAAGAATCACTGAGAGAAATCTACTAATGAATTTCTCACACTCCACAGTGTTTTTCTGACCCCGAAGAGGACCTCTTGCCCTTTCGATGGCCCTTCTGCGTCACCCTTTGCGTAGGGCCTCCATCACTCCTCTGCACTGATGATATGTGTCTCTCCTCTGTGTTGTCCCTTCCAAATTTCTCCTACACTCTTAGACTACGCTGATGCCTTCTCTCTCCCCCACCTGCAACTCACTTTCTGACTCAATTTTCTCTTGCCAAATTCCAACCACGGAGAAAATCGATCTACTTGAGCAACTGCGTATCTTTCCCTGCTGTGTTATGTTGAAATTTCTAAGTCTATCTGTTAGAAATTTATTCTGTATTCTTCTAGTTTATTTCTTCTACTTGTTAAATTCGAATGAGTTATTTAAAACATATAAATAATGAAATAAACACAATGCAATCTCAACATCTACAGATCATCAGCTGAAAGAAAACAAACACACAAGTGACACTGTTATTTTTGGACAAATGTCCTTGGAAAAACCCAATTCGGGAAAACCGATGCAGCTATTTTGAGGGTTTATTATTTTGCAGTATTTCCTTGAGTACAATTGGGTGCCAAAATAGCTCACCCATCAGAGAAAAACCACTGGCAGCAATACCTCTCTATTCGGAAACAGGTATTCAGAAAACCTGTCCCACGAAACCCTCTCCGGAAACTCTGAAGCTCTATGTTGGCCCTTCTAGCCTTTGCGTCAGCCCTCTATAGCACTGCGCAGCCTCTGGGATCCTCTGCGTCACTCTAGCTGCTCTCTGCATGGATGACGCAGTCCCTTTGGCCTTTGTGCTGACTCTACTGGGATCTGCGTGCCCTGCTCTGGTTGCTGCTTCTCGCTCTTTGTCTCTGTGATGGTCTCTCGACAATGTCTCTACCTCTCTGTCTAGTACTCACTGCCCCTCACTATTGATCACTGATTCGACTTTGCTTAGCAACCCCACTCTAGCAAATCGAATGACTGATCACTTTGGTGTGTTCTCCAACTGACCCTCGAGCCTCTTCTTATACTTTTCTCGTTGGTCCTTCAACGGCCGAGATTACATCTCTAATCAACAACTTAGATTAGATTTGACTTAATCCATGACTTTTGGAACCTTCTAACCCAGTTTTATATTAATACCCATTAATATTTTATTTTTCCTAAGTATAGACTTAGGAACTCGATTAAAAATATTAATTATTTTAATATCTCCCAAACTGGGTACAATTTGTCCAAACCATTTCTGGGTCTTGGACATCTCATGTGCTTTAGCCTCTCCGCCAATTTTCATGTTTAGAGCACATCCAATGCTACCTCAAATCAGCACTCCCTCTTAGGGAGGACTGTGCTCTAGTAATACTCCACACTGAGCATCACTCTGATTATACGACACAGGTACCTGTGCTAATGCTAGGTCTCCCCGCCCAACATCCTCTGCACTGCTGCATCCTATATTGCTGCCCATGGCTCTACCACTGCCATTGTTGCATCCGTATGACAGCTCCCTCTGCATCCGTGATGCTGCTGGTCCTTTCTCCCAACATTGCATCTGCACTGCACCCCCCTTTCATCATGTTGCATCATGCTACTACACTGCAACTCAGGTACGAGAAGTAAGTAACTCCTGCATTGTAGCACTCTCCACTGCTTCATCTGCTTCTGTCTCTACCGACATCCACTGGTCCTGCTACTCTTTCTTCGACGCTCCTATAGCAAGATATAATCCAAGAGGTTGGGTACCTCAAGGATCCTGCCCCTCATCGCATGTAGTCCTTCTGACTACAGCTCGATGTCTCCCCACCTCTTCTCTAGAGGTACATGAGCACTCATGGCACAATCGTCATCCTTTCTCAGACACTGGTTCCCATAATGACCCAGTTCCCCACAGTGGAAGCACTTGACCTTGGAGAGGTCCTTCTTCCTCCTCTTCTCCTCCTTTCCTATAGATGCCAGAGCTGCATCCTCTTCCTCTTCCTTCTTGATCTAGACTCCTTTGCTGCTACTTCCCACCTTGCTCAATTGCCTGATCTCCTCTTGACAAAGAGCTACCCACAATTCTTCTCAATTTGGAAGATCCGCCCTGCCCAATATGCTTTGGACAAATGTCTCCCACTCCTTGGAGACTCTGTTAAGTGTGGTCCTTACCATCATCTCCTCATCTGGCATGGCCCCTATGGAAGTCAGTTGGTCCTTGATCTCCTTCAACCGACCGAGGAAGAGATCTATCTGCTCCCCCTTCTGCATTTGGTATGACCGTAGTTAATTCTCAAGTAACATCTTCCTCTGCACAAAAGTATGCTGGTACAACGTCTTCAAGGTGTCCCACATTTCATTTGCCGTCTTCTTCTCGGTAATATGTTGGACCACATGATCCTTGAACCCATCAAGGATGATGCATTTTGCCTTGGCCATTGCCTCCTTGTACTTCTCATTAGCTACCGGGTCAACTAGGATAGCCCTTGATGCAATGTCTATCTAGAATGGACAAGATCCCGGCCTTCCAGAGCACAAAGTTGGATGCCCCGTCTAGCCTGTCCTGATCCCTCAACGCATTCACGACCATCTCTCTGCTCTTTTGTCGACTCCTCCGAGTCTCTCTACTTCCCTCTGGAAGTTCTCCTTTCGACTCCTGCTGAGTCTGTCTACTTCTCGCTTGGAAGTTCTCTGCTAGACTCCCTCTGAGTCGTGATTTCCTTTCTAGAAATCCTCCTACCAAACGTCAAGTTGCACCTCTCTGATCTTCTGTGCACCTGCAACACTGATCCAAATTCCTTGGCTAGAAATCCACCTTGGTAGCAACTCCCTCTACCTTCGTTTTGCCATGTTAGGTATTGTTCTGACCATAGTACCCCACTAGCTTCGCTCTCGCAAACTACCCAAAGCTTCCTATGCCCCAGCAACTGAAGGACTGAGCCTCTAGGCTCTGCGCAATCTCGGCACTGGCAAAAACAACTTCCTCAACCACTACGTCAACCCTCCTTGTCCCTGCGTAGCTCCGCGTGAGCCTCTTCCTACCCTCCTCAGCCTCTGCGCTAGTCTCTCTTCGACCTAGACTAATGATGCAATCCCTCTGCATCAACCCTTCCTCTGTCGCTTCTGCAAGGATCAACTTCTGTCACTTGGGACAATTGGTTATGCTGCAAATGTTCTGCTTTGCTAATGCCTTCAACTTACCGTTGATCTGCAACCACGCTCCGATACCATGTTGAAATTTCTAAGTCTATGTGTTAGAAATTTATTCTGTATTCTTCTGGTTTATTTCTTCTACTTGTTAAATTCGAACCAGTTATTTAAAACATATAAATAATGAAATAAACACAATACAGTCTCAACATCTACAGATCATCAGCTGAAAGAAAACAAACACACAGGTGACACCATTATTTTTGAACAAATGTCCCTGGAAAAACACAATGCGGGTAAACTGATGCAACTATTCTAAGGGTTTATTATTATGAAGTATTTCCTTAGTACAATTCGGAGCCAAACTGACTCCTCGACAAAGAAAAACAACTGGCAGCAATACCTCTCTATTTGGAAACAAGTAAACAGAGAACCTGTCCTAGGAAACCCTCTCCAGTAACTCAAAAGCTCTGCGTTGGCCCTTCTGGCCTCTGCGTCAGCCCCAAACCCCCTCTGTGTCAGCCCTCTGAGGCACTGCGCAACCTCTAGGACCCTCTGCGTCACTCCAGTTGTTCTCTGCGTGGATGACGCAGTCCCTCTGGCCTTTGCGCTGTCTCTGCTGGGCTCTGCGTCCCTGCTCTGGCTACTGCTTCTTGCTCTCTGCCTCTGTATTGGTCTCTCAACACTGTCTTTGCCTTTCTTTCTGGTACTCACTACCCCTTGTTGTTGATCACTGATTCGACTTTGCTTAACAACCCCGTTCTAGCAAATCGAATGATTGATCACTTTGGTGTGTTCTACAACCGACCCTCAAACCTCTTGTTATACTTTTCTCATTGGTCCTTCAACGACCGAGATTACATCTCTAATCAACGACTAAGATTAGATTTGGCTTGATCCATGACTTTTGGAACCTTTTAACCCAGTTTTATATTAATACCCATTAATATTTTATTTTTCCTAATTTTAGACTTAGGAACTCCATTAAAGATATTAATTATTTTAATATCTCCAAAATCGGGTACAATCTGTCTAAACCATTTCTGGGTCTTGGAGATCTCATGCGCTTTAGCCTCTACACCAATTTTCATGGCTAGAGCACATCCGATGCTACCCCAAATCAACATGTTCTCCATCAACCAATCGACTTCTTTTTATAATCTTCTGTTGGAGTACCAACGACCAAGATTAAATCATAATTGATGGCTAAGATTAACTAGAAATCAATCCATGTCTTCTTCTAGAAGATTCTCACCATGACTTAATTAATACCCTTTAATTAACTAGATTACCTAAGTTTAGACTTTAGGAACCATTAAGAAAAAGTCAATTATTTTAATTAAGTCGTCTCTAGGTGGAATTTCTAGAAATGATTTCCGGGTTTTGGAGAATACATGTATCCTAGCGTCTCCACAAAATTTTGTGGCTAGAACACATCCGATGCTACAAAAATCAACACTTGGTGTCAGGATCTAAACTCAAGGGGAAGATTATGCAGGCAACTCACGATTCCCCTCTAGTAGGACACTCTAGGTTCCTCAAGACATATCGTGCAATCAGGGAGAGGTTCTCATGGCGAGGACTCAAGGGAGATGTACTGAGGCACGTGTAGGAGTGCGTAGACTATTAGAGGTGGAGCTGTCACATCTTGCAGATTTACTACAGTCGCTCCCATTTCGGAGAGGAAGTGGGAAAGCGTGTCCATGGACTTCATCATGGGGCTTCAGACTCTTGAAGGTGAGATTGTATTTACGTTGTTGTCGACAAACTGACCAAGTTCGCCTATTTCTTCGCTATCTCATCAAGATCTTTAGCCTCTCAAGTGGCTGAATTGTTCTTTCAGGAGGTCTTTCGATTACATGATCTCCCCAAGACCATAATCACGGGGCTTCAGACTGCTCAAGGGTGAGATTGTATTTACGTTGTCATCGGCAAATTGACCAAGTTCGCCTATTTCTTTGACATCTCATCAAGATCTTCAGCCTCTCAAGTGGCTGAATTGTTCTTTCGGGAGGTCTTTCGATTACATGATCTCCCCAAGACCATCGTTAGTGACAAGGACAACTGATTCGCAGGGGCTTTCTGGCAAGAGTTGTTTTGGTTGGTGGTGACCAAGCTCACACCCAACACCATCTATCACTCGCAAACTTATGGGCATATCTAGATAGTAAACAAGTGGCTGGAAGGGTACCTACGCAACTATGTGACAGGGAAACAAAGGGCATGGGTGAAGTGGCTTCATCTAGGAGAGTGCTGCTATAACACCACTTATCACATGTCAATCAGTATGTCCCCTTTTCGACCACTCTATGGATATGATGCACTTACATTTTCTGAAATGATATTTGGAGATAGGAGGTCCCCAAGGGCAAAGGTTTGGGTTCAAGAGAGCCAGGAGATTCTCCGAGTTCTCAAGAGCAACTTGCAGAGAGCCCAGAATCAACAAAAGATGTATACTGATAGGCACAAGGTGGAGAGATAGTTTGAGGTGGGGGACATGGTCTACCTTCGCTTGCAACCTTACCAACAATCTTCACTTTAGCAGAAAGGGGTGGAGAAGCTCAAGCCACGCTTCTATGGGCCATACAAGGTGACTAGGAGGGTCGGGGAGGTAGCTTACGAGCTGGAGCTACCTACAGAGAGTCAGATTCACAATGTATTTCATGTCTCTTGCCTAAAAAAAGCATTGGGGCAGCAAGTTACAACAGCCACGGAGTTGCCTCTGCTAGATGATGAGGGGCACTTAATATTGACACCAGAAACCATATTGGAGACATCGGAGATGAAGTTGAGGAACAGGGTCATCTAGGAGCACTTGGTTAAGTGGAAGGATTTGCCAGAGGAGGATGCCACTTGGGAGAGTGGGGAAATTTTGCAGCACCCAACTTTACAGTTACTTGGGGACAAGCAACATTTGGGAGGGGAGGACTGTGATGTCCCTTCCTAAATGATTTTGTTAAGAAGATTTCAAATTTTGTCATTTTTGTCAGTTTGGGGCCTAAGACAGTTTGGAGGGAAAAGCACTTAGGACAAGGGAGCCAAAATTAATCACTTAGTGGAATATGGGGGCCACTTCTCCAAGAAATACACACTCCCTACTTAGGGAAAATCGTATGGCTAAGGAGGGAGTTTGATTTGCCTAGTGTGGGGGCCCACATGAAGGAAGAGAGTAGCAAATTATAAATAGACGGGAAGTGACATCATTTGGGGCCTTTGATAATTTGATAATTGATTGTTGCTCTAGTTGTTTAGCAAAGTTACATAGTGTTGTTCAACACAAGAGCTTCCCAAGGAGGAGGCTCAACCTTTCTTCGGTGGACTTCGAGTGCCACCCTAGGAAGGCTATTACATCAATTTTTGGAGTTGGAGAGAGGAACACGCAAGTCGTACAAACATTGGGTCAGTTGGGACACGGTTTTGGAGCCACACAGTGATTGGAGGAATGAAGAGCTAGAATTTGGAGTTGTAGTGTTGCCGGATCATTTTCTGATCGATTTCTAGGCAAAGGAGGAAGATTTGCAAGGGCAAAAATCATCACACGTCAGCCAGTCTAATTTCTAGAGGTGGGCCTATGTCATCCTACCCAAGGACTGTGCAACCTTTGTTGAGGCATTTTTGTGGAGTGGCTTGTGAAGGGGCTTAGGAGTGGGATTTGTTGGGGTTGGATTGGAGTGGATTGTGTAAGATTTTTCCAGGCATTTGTGGTGCAACAAACTCAACATATGCTACAGTTTTGATTTTCTTCCTGTGGAGGAGGGCCAAGTATTTTGGGGTCAATTTTAGAGTGTCAAAACTAGAGTGAACCATTTTTGGGTTTTTCTCAGTTGTTGACAAGGGTTCCATAAATAATGTAGCAGAATTTTTTGGGTAGTTTGGAAGAGTCAAACAAGGGTCTCAACACAGTCAACTGTGTAGAATCATAAGGGTCAACCCTAATTTTCGTAGGGCAAGCTCCTGCAGCAGTTGGGCATTGAGAGAGCATCCACATGGGGCTTGTAGCTTGCCTTGTGCAAGCCCAGGTGCACTCTTTCTATTTCGTCTTGTACTCCAACAGATTTATATAATAAAGTTGGCTCATTTTGGCGTGTTTGGGGCATTTTTGGTTTTTAGTTGTTTAATGAAAAATATTTTGTGTTGAATTGTGTTGCATGTTTTTGTTATCACCATAAATTATCCATTAGGAACATTACACACCAATTTTTTTTGAGTCAATGTCATCATTGTAATCCCAAATTCTTCAAAATTATTGTAAATGATTCTAGTATGACTATTAACCCATGTAACAACACCTAGGTAGGCCTATGATTCTTCTCAAAGGGTTTCATCCTAGGGAGTTTTTTAACCTCCCCAAATTGTTAGTTTTTGTGGTATCGTGTTTTAGCCACGAAATTTGATGGAGAGGCTAGAATACATGAGATCTCCAAGACCCAAAAATCCTTGTTGGAAATTCCACCTAGAAGAGACTTAATTAGATTATTAACCACTTTTTTAATGTTTCCCAAATCTAAACTTAGGAAAACTGGTTAATTAATCAGTATTAATTAAGTCAAAGTGAGAATCATCTAGAAACTCACACGGATCGATTCGAAGATGATCCTAGCCATTGATAAAGTTATAATTTTTGTCGCTGGAGCTCCAACAGTGGATTATAAAGGAAGTCAATGGGCACTTGGAGAAGACACTTCTGCAGTTCGGTTGTCTTGGTAGGTCGATTTCCAGAGAACAAAAAGAATTGCCCGAGAGCAAGAGATCGAAGCAGGGTTAGTGAGGGGGAGAGAGTGATCTGGAGGAAGTTTTGCCAGATCTGAAGAGGCAGCAGCAAGAGGTTGAGTTATTCTTAGTGAGGCAGCGTAGAGGACTGCGCAGTTGCTTCAAAAGCAACTTGATTTTGTTGGAGAGAAATTTGTTTACAGTTCTAGAGGTCGGGCATAGGGTCAGGAGTGATAGAGAGACAATTTCCTCAACAAAGGAAAATTCGAGCCAGACGCGTGGGAGACTGCACAGAAGCAGCAAAGAAGGTCTCACACTGGGGTTTGGACGGCCAGTTTTCTGAAGGGAATTGTGTTGGGATTGCTTGTGGAAGAAGGGTAATTGCTTTAGATAATTTTGGCCAAATATTCTTCTTGTTTGGATTTCCAATTGGGCATCCATAGATTGTACTCAGATTTCATTGTTTCATAATAAAATAAAACCTCATTTGTTGTACCAGTTTTCCCACATTGGGTTTTTTCAGGGACTTTTGTCCAAAAACAACAGTGTTAATTTTTATGTGTGTGTTCTAGTATTTTCTTAGTTCCAATGCTATTTATTTTCCACAATTTTATTTGTGAAGGTTATAGTGTGTTTATTTCGATGTTGCCGTAGCAATAAACTGAATAATTAATTTATCAACTGGAAAAAACAATACCAATTGCTGCAATAGGATTCCAATTGTAGGAATTTTCACATGGTATCAGAGTGTATTTGATCAACAAGGAAGCTCAGAAGCGAAGGAAGGGATTTCGTTGTTCAATGAAGAGTAGCAAGCCAAAATTCTCAAAGATAGTGCAGTGTTTAGACATACAGGTCGAATTACTGGACTAACAGTGCAATTTTCAGTTGCAGGGGTGCAAAAAATCCAATTTGCCCAAGATACTGATTCCAACCGTTAGAGGAAGCAATGGCAGCTCAAATTTTCGCTGAGCAGATTTATGGTTGGACGCAGAGGGTTTTGATGCAGGTTGCAAAAGCAAAATCCGCGTCGAGTGGAAGAGAAAAACACACTCAATAGAGGCAAAGAAAATTGTTAGGGAACTTCAAGTCTCGAAAGTTCGAATTTCCAATTGGCAATAACAACTAGCTGAGGCACATATTCTAGGAGGGAGTGCGAATAGCAGAGCAGTAGCCGACCACGGGAAAAGAGGGAGTTTTCGACAGTTTCAGAGATGACCACTACAGGGCTTAGAGATCAGGATAGGTTGGATGGATCATCCAACTATGTCATTTGGAAAGCTAGGATGCCCTTCCTTCTACATGAATATGCCCTGGAAGCCTACATTGATAATGTGGTAGCAGTTCCCCAGGATGCAGATCAACAGAAAGAATACAAGAAGGAAATGGTTAGGGTGAAGCAGTTGATCTTGGATGGAGTCTAGGATCATATAGTCTCATATTTAGTGGCCAACAAAATGGCCAAAGAAATGTGGGAAGCTCTCTCCACATCGTACCAGAGCACTTTCGAGCAACAAAAGATGTTCCTAGAGAATCTGAGATGCATCAGGATGCAGAAGGGGGAAGGCATAGTTCCTTTCCTCACCAAGATTCATGAGGTCCGAGACTAGCTATCAGCTGTTGGGGCAACACCTCAACCTTCAAAGTTAGTACGATTGACACTCAACAATGTCTCAGAGGATTGGCAGGTATTTGTCCAAAGATTGGGCAAAGATATGCTACCAGGATGGGACAGAATGTGGACCAATCTGCAACAAAAGGAGTTGTGACGAGTTCTATTGAAGAGCACCATTAGTGGCAGCAGTAGCAGTGGATTGAAGGTGGTGAAGGTTGAGGAGAATGTGGCCTTCGCATCAAAGGGTCGCAGTTAGGGGCAGGGGGAATAGAGAAGGAAGAAAGACCTGTCAAAGGTCAAGTGCTTCAGGCGTGGTGAGCTTGGTCACTATGGCACACAGTGTTCTCTCAGGAAGAAGGACAAATCGGAGAAGCAGGACCAATAGGCAGTGTCAGGGAAGATAGACAAGTTGACCACCAGTGTGGAGGAAGACTTCACGATGTTCGCTGATATACCTCTAGGAGTGAGGCGGGGAGATTTGGTATTGTAGTTGTAGAGAACTATAAAGATTGGGTAGGGTCCTTAAATGTCTACCTCATGGATCAGTTCCTTGCTACAGGGGCCCACAGTTTTCAGTAGCAGGATGGATCAGTGGCAACTTATGCAGTTAGTACCAGAGTGATAGTTGCAAACTAGTAGTAGACAGATATTGAGGAGCGCAGTCCACCGTTGACAGTAGAGCAGGTGGCTCAGTGCAGAGTTGGCAGCAATGCAGATTCTTTAGTGATAGTGCAGATGCTAGTAGCAGTCAAAGACTTGGGAGACAAATGCATCATACTGAACACAGTTGATTCAGTATTTTGGATTATTTTTAGTTGCATATGTTGCAGTTGTAGAAGAAACAGATGAGAGGGAGTTGTCATGCAAATGTAGTGTTGGCAACAATATCGCAGTGTCAACAACAACACAGATGCAACATCAAAGTTGTGCAGTAGTTGGTGAGGAACAATAGTCAGACATCAATAGCGTAGCAAAGATGATATAGAGACAGAGTGTTGTGGCAGGGTGTGCATCACTAGAACACGTTCCTTGCTAAGACGTGTTAGTTTTTGTAGCATCGAATGTGTTCTAGCCATGAAATCTGGTGGAGAGGCTGTAGTACATGAGATCTCCAAGGCCCAGAAATCGTTTTTGGAAATTCTACCCAATGTTGCACGAAGCGCGCCCCCTCCCCAGCTCCAAGCCAGGAAGCGGGTCCCGTGCGGAAGTGCCTAGGAAGCTTCACCGGAAGCGCGCTTCCGAATTTTTTTGCCACTTCCTGGACTTTTCGGAAGCATGGCTCGGAAGCGCGCTTCCAGACCTCTGAAGCACGCTTCGTATGGTGCTTCCGCAGTACAAAGTGTGGCGCTTCCGTACGCTTTCGTACGATTCCATAAAAGCTTCGCGCTGTTTAGAAAATCGGTTTTTTTTTTCAATTTTTTTTTTTTTCTTGTATTTTAGGTGAGTTTGCTTGTTGGGGGTGGGTCCACCTTGCGTTAGGGTGAGGAATGAAGGCAAAAAAAGTATAAATATAGCAGATGCTCCCTCATGGTAATGTTAAATTTTTAAAGTAAAAGTGACATTCTCCTTTTTTTTTCATTTTCATCCTTTTACTTAAGTTTTTAACATTACCATGAAATGACTCAGGATGTTTGAGAGTGGTTCGAGCCTCATTGGATTTCATATGGAGAAAATAGAATTTCATATCCTATTCAAAATTCAGCCGACTTAATAGTTTTCAGGAATTCAGGATCAATGGGATTGTGGCATTTCATTAGATTATATCAAGTATAAAGGTATGTGATTAGCATTTAATCAAAAGCACCAAGCCCTATATGTACCCTAGTGTTGGTGGTGTTAATTGTTGAACTCCTTTGTCACGCGGCACGTCCTTAGCAAAAAATTCCTTCCAATCAAGTTAAAATCATTGATCAAGCATGTTAAGCTTTTTCTACCATATTTTAAGTCTTGAATTAGGTAGTTTGATCAAAATTGGGCAATGTTGACTAATATCCCTAGACAATCGAGGTAGAGGCAAAGGCTAGACAAGAGGAGAATCTAGATTCGAGATGGTTGATGCTCGAATAATTAATCATTAATGTACAATAGATGTTATATCTATCTTGATTTATGCAAAAATATGCATGTTTTCATGTCTTCTACAATAATTTGGTATTTGGGATGTTTGTTTTGAGTATAAATGCATATTAATATATATATATATATATATATATATATATATATATATATATATATATATATATAGCAGACGCTTCGCTTCCTAGATTTTTGGAAAATGACGTTTCCGAGTCCCCGCTTCGTCCATGCTTCGTGCAAAATTGATTCTACCTATAAGTGACTTAATTAGATTATTAGCCAATTTTTTAATGTTTCCTAAGTCTAAACTTAGGAAAATTGGTTAATTAAGCAATATTAATTAAGTCAATGTGAGAATTGTCTAAAAACTCACATGGGTCGATTCCAAGATGATCCTAGCCATTGATTAAGTTGTAATCTTTGTTGTTAGAGCTCCAACAGTGGATTATAAGAGGAAGTTGATGGGTACTTGGAGAAGACACTTTTGCAGTTCGATTTTCTTGGCCGATCGATTTTCAGAGAGCAGCAACAATTGTCGGAGAGGCAGAGATTAAAGCAAGGTCAATGAGGGGTAAAGACAATGATCCGGAAGAAGCTTTTCCAGATTCAGAGAGGCAACAACAAGAGGCACATTGGGATTTTCCAGGGACTTTTGTCCAAAAAACAATGGTGTTAATTTTTATGTGTGTTAGTATTTTCTCAATTCCAACGATATTTATTTTCCGTAGTTTTATTTGTGAAGGCTGTAGTGTGTTTATTTAGATGTCGTCGTAGCAATAAACCGAATAATTAATTTATCAGTTAGAAGCTATACTACCAGTTGCGGCAATAGGATATCAGTGGTAGGAATTTTTACACAAATTGTGTGGGTTTGTAAGCACAGATAATTGGAAGAGTTTTTCTCCTAGATATAACCGAAAGCTAGGGTGGAACTCATTGATGGGGTCTTAGGTGAGTCCTAGGGTTTATCGAGTCTATGTATTTTTCATACTAGATCATGTGTCTTGTCGCAGAATTGGTTAAGTCTCAGGAGTCTATGCCTATGTGTATTCCCCCCCTTTAACGGTTAAAATTGTAATATTTGATGTAAAAATGTGTTTAGAAATATTTTTGGTGAATGGCTCTTCATACTTGGACATCATTATCAAAAATATTTTTTAGATACACTTAGAGGGTGGGAAATTAATTAATCCCCTCTTGAGTCTTTTTAATTTAATTTCTAACAAAAATCAAATTAAAATTAAACTAGAAATTATCTAAAAAATAAAATGAAGGGAAAATTAATTACCCTCCAAGTGGAAAAAGTAAATTTTGGAGAAAAAAATTGTGGGTCGGAAACAAAATAATTTTATGAGGTACTCCAGCAAAGGAAAAGTCAATTTTTGAGAAAATTTAAGTCGTTGGACCATGATGGTTGAGTCAAAGATCATTTCTCAACGAAAAAAGTTGGGAAAACATGGTTTTTGGACCAGGATCAAGGCTTTAATCAACAAATTCAATTTTTTTCAAGATTGAAAGACAAGATTTGATTTTGGCATGGATCAAGAAGCAACTAACTGTTATTATCTAGGATCACGTCAAGCTAGCCATTATTTCCACTTGGAGGGGTTATTCCCTCTCATTTTTCCATATAAGGAAGCTCACAAGCTCCTCTTGGAATCATAATCTAACAAGGTCAAAATTTTTGTACGAAGCTAAGCATTGCTGGAATTTTGCATTTAATAGATACGTTGGGGTTGAATTCAAGGTGTTTTTGTCTTGCTGATCTGTGGTATGTACTGGATGATTTATTTTTATATGATTTGAACTATTTTTTTTAAGCGTGGTTCATAAACACTGGGTGGCCGCTACATCCATGGGAAAAATCTAGGCAGATTAACCTAAAGGGATCTACCCGCCGGCCAAACAAGCAAGGCCTAACCCCAAGGGTATCGAGGAGATTTGACCCCGTGACCTCCCAACTGGGGAGGTACTTAGCAACAGGGACTCGACCAACTAAGCGAACCCTTGGGGCGTATATGCTTTGTGTTGAAAATAGCAACAAGAAACGTTAAAAATAGAATTGCTAAAAATAGCACTGCTATAAATAGCAGTTCAGCTAGTGTTGATCTTAGCAACAATAGATGGAAAAATGGAAGTGCTAAAAATAGCATTCTATAAATAACATTTTGGGATACCTTCCTATTTTAGTCAGTCCCTAAACTAAAATAGTGAAGTAAAATTCGAATTTGATATTAGCAGCAGTTTGTAAATTAATTAATTAATTCATCTTGAGTTAATTAATTAAGGAAAATCAAACTTGAAGTCTATGTGGGGACATGCAACAGTTTCTCCATTAATTGAGGATTTTATCCATGAGTTAAAGGATAAGGATGAGTTGTAATTAGTTGACTTAGTTAACTGAGTCAAGTCCAGTTAGATTAATTTAAACAATTTGTTGAATTAATGTAAGTTCAGTTAGTTAATGCTTGCACTCATGTAACTACTGCACTTCAGATAACCGAGTATTCTCTCATAAATAACTCATGCATGTCAGTTCCGACAAAGACCTAGTTGAGATCAAATGGAGAGGTAGTGTACTATCAGTTGCTAGAATATTCCGTTGTGAATATTCCTTGCATGCAAAAGGAATTCTTTCCTTGAGGATTGCGTAGTTACTTCTTTAGGTTTAGTGAGTGTGATGAGGCCAATTCACACATGTGACATCATTGGACCCCATGAAAAATTGCGCAAGGAAATAGGAGGCTTGGAGGGCTTGAGGAGGACATATACAGTGTCTATTCAGTCTGTAAGCTGTGTTGTTTGATTGCAGAGAGAGGAGGATAGCTTGAGAGTTGATTCTTTTTGTAACTTGAACAAGATTTCCACTTGTATGATAATACAGAGTTGGGGTTTTAGGCTAACGCTTTCCCCGTGATATTTCTTCTATGTTATGTGTGATTGGTTTCTCATTCTCAGTTATATGTGTTCTCTTGATTTTTCTCAATTCATTTAAGGTTCCGCAAAGTGTTGTAGAAGTAGATCTTGTATTGTGTTTTAGTATATTGCATAATCTGTTGATTTACAGTGGGCATTTCTACACTTTGAACTATTATATGGCATGATTGTTATTTCAATTGCCAGTAGTAGGAACATCTATTAGCATAGGTATTTTGCTTTAGGTGTTGGGCCAGAGTAAGCACTCTATGTCTAGTAAATCTGGCGGGTATCTCTAGATCTTTTATGTTGATCATGTTAGTGTCAGTCTTTCCAGCCTTCCTCCAGTGATCAAATATGCTCTTACAAAGTGATTTTGAAGTGTCAAGGTCAAATTTTGTCATTTCAGTGAGTCTTCAAGCAAAATTTGGTCACCAGGCATTAGGTCTAGAGTTTGCTCTCACTCTTTTCAAAGTTGCCCAAATGCCAATCTATGTCACTATTCAGCTACGTTTATCATCATTCATAGGGTTGTCATTACCATCTCAGTGTCTAATGAGTCATTTTACACGTTGTTCATGCTTCAGTTGTGCCTAGGTAAGGTCATTTCCCTCTCCTAGGGTTTTGAAGGCAATTTCTCTTGGACGGTCAAATCATTGGAAAAACTTGTTTCCTGATGTTCATACACCTTCCCCTATCCTTAAAGTACCTTACCAAATGCTTCCCATCACTGAGATTCCCCAAATTCCTCATTTTCGCACAAACCCTAGTTTCTAGCTACAACCTGGCAATTTTCTAGGTTGGGTTTGTGTTTTGCCCTTTTGGACCCCTTCCCCTCACTCAATCTCTGAGATTCCACTTTCCCCTGCTTCCTAACATCCCTCCCTACTTCCAAAAGTTTCCCCAAGAATTTAGAAGCCCCTTATCCCCTTCATTTCACTTGATTTTGACAAAATTCCTTGTTTCACACATCGGGATAAGTTTCACTCAAATGGTGTTTCAGAGCAATAAAAGATGAATTTGGGAGAACTGAGAGAGGTTTTTGTCCACAACATGCCAAAGAAGAAAAACCTCCTTCACTTTTTGCACAGGTGTCATGGTTTTAGAGAAATGTCAAAATTACAATCGCCAGATCCAAGGAGGTTGGCCAAGGCACTAAAACAATGCAAAAGGCCCGATCCACTCCAAATTTTGGCCAAAGCCTCTTTGACTGATCATGGTACTTGATTGGGGACTCCCAGCGCAAATTTCAAGAAATTTGGAGAAAATTTTGTCAATTGTGAATTTTTTGTGCCACACACAGGTTTTCTCCACCAACGGGTCGCGCACCGTGTGCGACCCTTTCGATTGGGAGGTCCATTTCAGGAAAAGTTTGCATTTTTGGATTTGTCATGCAAAAATACACTTGCTCAACAAAGATCAAGAAATTTCACCAAGTTTTGAGGGTCAGAAAACAAGCAAAAAATGACTTTCTGCCACCTTTTTGACACACAGGAGGCAGTCTTGGGAGATTGCAATTTTGGAGGGGCAAATGGACACCAAATTCAGAAATTCCACTTGGGTTGGAATGTAGACATCCAGACCTTTCCAACAAGCCCGCTTTTGCCTCATTTGGACACCTGGAAGTGCCTCAAAAACTGCTCCAAAGGTGCGCGACCCGTTCAGAATCAATGCGCGACCCGTTGGGCAATTTTCACAAAATTGTACCTACAGCTGCAAAACGCAGTTTTGACTAGGTTTGCATTTTGGAGTGGATTTTGATCTCCTTGATGTAAATGATGTAATAATGATATTTTGAACCATTTTATCTCTTCTAGAAGATTCATTATGAATAGGCAAAAATTTAATGAATGAATTGGTTTCCTAGCTTATAGAGGCAAGTTGTTTTGATTGCCTAGTTTTCAGTGCTCAGTTTAGAATTGGTTGAAACAGCTCCTAGGATAGTGAGCTCGACCCCTAGAAGCGAGGAAAGATGTTAGCTTGCCTATATTATGTACTTTCTTAGTCATTTTCATGGTTGGACTCTTGAGGGAGAAAGCTTCTATTGTATTACTCATTGTATCTCTGCAATTTTTGGCTAAGGAAGACCGCGGTTTTGCAGTCCTTTTTGGGATTCCTGTGGTTACATGTATTGATGTTGTGTTTCTCTTTGTACTTGTAAGTTTGTTATGTGAATCATCTTCTTACTTTTTCTTCTGCAAACTAGGCAAATGAAGTGTTAAGGTAGAATTCATGGTTGCTATGCTCTGCCTTTAAGTTTGCTTAATATCAATGTTTTCAGCTGTTTAAGGAGAATTCAAGGTGATTGCTTACTCTCCTTAGCTCCTCACCAATCATTCTCAATCCATCCAAATCTTTCAAAGGCATCAATACAGTCTCCTACCTCGCCCCAAAGAGCCCCCTACGAAAACAGCGTCCAATCCCCGCACCCAAAATTGCCTTTCCCCAATTTTCCACCAAAACCCTAAAAATCCCAAATCAAACCTTTTTATCAGTTTACTAGCCTAAAATCAGTGTTCTTTATTGGTTGTCTCAGCCCGTTGAAGACCTTTTGCCGAGATAGACCGGAGAGAGCCCTCTCCTGCCCTGTAGGGCTAGCTACAAGGCTAAGTGGTTTGATGTTGCCTTGGAGTTTACCTTTTTCAGCCTGAGGTGAAATTTCAAGCGCTAACATATTGGCGACTCCACTGGGGAGAACAAACTTATTTGTTGATTGATGTGTTTGTTTCATAAGTCTTAGACGGAGCCTGAAGATATGCCAGGTAGCCTTCGAAACGCTTTTGCTTTGCATAAGCGCAAGTAGATAAACGCTGCTTCAGTCAATCTCCGTGAGCTTGTCAATACAGCACTTCGATTGCATTTTATCCCAGTGTATTTGTAAACTCGGATGATTAGTTGAGAGTTTTCACAGGCTGAAATCATTCACCTGGCGACTCCTTTCATGAAGAATCCAGTGACCTGTGCTTCATGGTGACTCCACTACAGAGAGATCAGTAGCTTTGAGCTTTTCAAGATGGACCAAATCACAAGAAGATATGCTCCCTTGAGCCGAGATCACATCCCTGGTTTTCCAAATAAAATTCTAAAGGTAGATTGGTCAAGGAATTTGCCTACATTTAAAGATGATGGTAGGAAGGACGCTACTCTGCATCTGGTTAGATTTCACATGCATATTCGCAAGTTGAAGGTTGATTTTCCTGAAGATTGCCTGATGAAGATATTCTTGGCCACTCTGGAAGGTAAAGCCCAATCATGGTATGAAAGTTTGTCGCCTGCTTGTATTTA
>APFE030899038.1:47896-86222 GCA_000404065.3 Pinus taeda
ATTCGCGTTTCCTCGTTTCCAAAATTTGGGGAGGTCGCGTTTCGTTTCGCTTCCCCGTTTCCCCGTTTCGTGCAACTTAGATAAAAATACTCAGCAACAGCATCATCAACTTTCTGTTTTTCAACAGGTTTCCAGAACTGATTTAATGTTTTCGTTCCACTTGTTTTTGCTTGAGTAGCTGTAGAACTTGATCCACCAATCTTTGAAACTGAATTGATGCTGTTGGAGGAAGACATGGCAATCTCCCTCTCAATTCGCTACCTCTTATTTACCCTTTTCTACTTTTGCATCTGTGAATTGGAATGGTCTTTCTCCACTGTGGCTTTTTGTTCATCTGTGATCTTACTGCAGGCTTCAACACCACCTCCACTTCCATTGCTAATACCGAGAAGGTGATCCACTGCTCTAGTCAAAGTGCCAGTGAAATTATGTCCACACAGCTGACATGAAAGATTAAAACCATCTTTTTGGACAAAATTCCAAGCTACAACAGTTGATTATGGTGGTGCCATTGAAAGTCTGAAATGTCTGCAAATTTCAAAACAATATAATTATAAAAATGCAAAACACTGAACAGTAAACACTACGCTGTTCAAAAAATGCAAAAACATACTGAGTCATATCAGTATGACTGTTTGAATATAAATTCAGTATTGTGGGCCACTGGGCACTGGGCAGTTTCTTTAAAATAACTTACCTTAGCTCATCTGGGAAGGTTTTTCTTACTTAGCTGGTGGCTGCATTGGAGAAACCTCAAGGAAAGGGTGATAACATCATTTGGAGAGTAGAAGTCTGACATTCTTCTATACTCAGTTTAACAAAAACCAGTTTGGAATTCCAGTGTTCTATTTTGACATTAACACTGTTTTTTTTCCTAAATATGAATTTCAAGGCCTTTCAAGCTGCCTCCAGGAGCCTCATGAGTTAACATGCAGATAATAAACCTTCACAGGCTGTGTCTCATGGCTGGTGAATGTTTATACATTGAATGCAGAAACTCTGGATAATTATGTTGGGCTGGATGTTTGATCTTTTCTTCAGGTTATGGACCAGTTTGTGCAGTGTAGACTACAGGCTTATCACAAAACACCCTTTCTAAATTTATTCGATAGATATAGACTGGTCATTAATAAGGATACAATTTTAGAACTTCAATGTTAATCTGAGATTGGTTGCAAAAGTTTGGCATGTCATCTTCTACAGATTTCTGCATGTCTTTAACAAGTTAAAAATGGGCAATTGTGGAGTTTAATGTTTCTATTTTTTAGCAGGAAAGAGTTCTCTTGATTTTGCAAATTAGTGTTGCAATTATGTCACACAGTGACCAAAAGAGTCAATAAAACCATACCTTAATTGGTTGTGACTGTGGATATAAATACTCTGTATCTGTGTTGGAAGTTGGAATAAGTTCTCAAGCTGACAGACTGACTATTTGAGGAATAGAGATTGCAAACTTTGACTACTGTTTCTTCCTTAGATATGATACAGTCTTGCTCAGGTTTGTCACAGAGGATCAACTAACTCTGTAAACTTGAGTTACCAGACTTGTATGGAGATGGATTGTAAGAAGAGTTGAGCGATACCCTATAGATTTTGCAGCTCAGATCTACTAGACGGTCCTCAACAAGTCTTGTAGAACCAACAAGTGAATATTTTCCCTTTTTGATTACGAGTGCTCAGAGATTGTGCCTTCAAAGGTAGCCAAGACTGTAGGGAAAACAATTTCAGTCACAGGTTCATATGTCAACCTCAGACTTTAAAAGGAATCTTAGACGTTCATCCATCAGTGCAGGTTAGGCCGCAAGGCATACAACAAGAGACAGGCTGAATGCTGACTTGGTTTTTTGCATAGAACAGTGTTCGGACCTCTCCAAAAGAAAGACTGATTGGCCTTGGAGACTTGAAACAGTCCTGTGTCAATAAATAATCTTCTTTGTTGAACTGAAAGTAAAAGAGCCACAGCGACAAAACATATAAATACCTGGGTCCTGAACGCTGAAGGCTGAAGGCTCAGGGCTGAAGTTTGAACGCAGTGAGACGGCAGTGTCGAGCTCGGACTCCGGAGCAGTGAGACGGCAGCATCGAGCAGTGAAATGAAACCCTTACCCGATACCCGACTCACGAGTAATAAAACCTGCGGCAAAGAAAAAACGAATTTAAACGATTTTAAAACGAATTTAAACGAATCTAAATGATTTTAAAACGAATTTCTTCCAAATAAATTCGAATTCGGGATTAAGTTCGAGTTCGCCATTAAATTCGGCGAACTCGAATGAACATGTTCGTTTCAGCTTGGAATTCGACGATTTTCGAATTTCATTGATAAAATTCGGCGAATCTGGTGACTTAGCCTATATAAGGAGAAGATGATTAGGCAAAGGATTGAGGGAGGAATGGATGTCTGACGAAGTGGGAAGATCTAGTATTGCTGGTTATCGGTTTGTGATGCTTGGCTCGGGTTGGATATGACAGCGAAGGTATAAGTAATTATCTTTAGATCTGTACGCGGGTTGTCTCTGGTGAAAGCGCGTATACACGCGGTTTTAATATAGT
The DNA here is from genome assembly GCA_000404065.3 of Pinus taeda. NCBI lineage: Eukaryota > Viridiplantae > Streptophyta > Pinopsida > Pinales > Pinaceae > Pinus > Pinus taeda. The sequence continues at coordinate 50,450 of APFE030899038.1, forward strand.
CAAGTAGCGTATGCATTATGAGATTTGGTGTTTCAGGTTGCTGTTGATTCTAGTGGTTGTTGCAGAGTTCTAGGCTCTAGTTTGTGTTCTGTGTTTTTGATGACAGGGTTTCAGTGATTCCTTATTGGGTGATTTAGAGATTTATGAGGCAAGTATAAGTTGATGATTGTATTGCAGCAGTGATTGTTTTGTACTTATGGATCCAGTTTGAAAATTTATGAAATGTGGTCTCTGAAGAAAAGAAGGTCGTAGCCCTCTGTAGGTCAGCACCTACTTACTAGTATATCAGCTAGTACAAGAGCTGAGGGGGTTGTAGCTCCCTTCCAGGAGAAGCTGGAGAACGAGAGAGGGTTGTAGCTCTCTGCAGGTTGTAGCCTGCGTGCTAGTAAAGGACTGCACCAGTACATTGTAAAAGAAGTTTCTTATTAAAGGAAGAAAGAGACGAATTGCAGCAGGTGGTTTTCACCCACATTGGGTTTCCACCTTATATCATGGTGTTCATGTGTGCTTCTTATGTGTGATGATCTGTTCGGTTTTACTGCACCTGATTACTGTTAATATGGTTAATAATGTTCTGATGCATTTACTGAAGATAAGCTAACTGAATCATAAGATTACTGCATGTACGCTAGTTGCATTTAACACAATCGCGTATATACACGGATATGTTGAACTGAAGACGCGTATATGAATCTGAGTATGAAAATGAAAAGTATCTGATTTGATAATATTGATTCACCCCCCCTCTCAGTATTATTTCCAACATTAACTCCTATCTTCAACATCTTCAGGACACTAGAGACTAGCTTGATGTAGTGGGGTCTACTCAGACTACCACGATGGTAAGGACCACCCTGAATGGAGTCTTGGATGAATGGCGAGTCTTCATCCAAAGCATATTGGGCAGGGAAAGACTACCTTCATGGGAGGAGATGTGGGCAGCCCTTCAACGGGAGCAATTAAAGAGGGACTTGGTAAAGGCCAAACTCAATGGCAGCAATGGGAGTGGCACGAAGACCAAGGAGGAGGAGAACGCGTCTCTAACATCAAAGGGACGGTAAAAGTAGAAACGGAAGGACATTTCGAAGGTGAAATGTTTCAGATGTGGTGAAATGGGCCATTTTTTAAGAAATTTCTACTCCCACTTCAGTTATCAATTTTCCTTATCACTCCATGCATTTAGTTTTAAATCCAAGCATGATAAAAATTCTAAAATCTAGAAATGACTAATTTTCGAAAAACACAAATTTAGAAATTTCACAACTGCTGAAATTGCATAAATAAAACACAACAAAATTGTGATAGCCACACACAGAAAATAACACAGTGATTTTTGGTCAGTGACCCTAGAGAAACCCCCTACAACTCTTGGGGAAAACCAGTTTGAGAGCTCTTCTTTATTTCTGAAAATGCTTTTACAGAGAAACTGAAATACACAGTAAAAATTCCAACAACCACAAATTACAACTTATCTCGATTTTCGTGCTTGAACTCCACCTCAAAAATCATGCCAATCAGCGAACAGCCAAAACATAAATTTTTACAGAAATAAAACAACATTAAATGATGTACGGTCAGCCTCGAAAAGTGTGCCCAAAACTTGTCCCTCTCCCTCAATTTCTGTGCCTTTCTCCTGTTGTACGGTTTTTTCTTGGGATGCGTGCCAATAAATGTTTCTGCCCAGATTTGCTGAAATGTCTTCTTGCTGCTCTCCTTCACTTCCTCACTGCTCAGAAATTCTCTCCTTCCTCTCTTTTCTCTTTCTCTCAAATGCTCATGAAAGAATGAATTGATCTTTTCCTCTTCTCTTCTCCTTTTAGTCTCTAAATGACCTTTTGGGTTACCCTAAGATCTAATGGCTGAAATTCATTTAGATCTAGGGATGAGAATAAATGTCATTTAATTCTCACTTTCTATTTTTTAACTCACCCACTTAAATAAAGACCACTTAGCCTTTTATTTCCATAGTCACTTTTTCACTTTCTAATTCTTCATTCACTTTAATAAAGTCACCTTTAAATTGGAGTGTAACTTTACCACTTATAAAGTCACTTTTAAATTAAATTGACTTTACCGCTTATAAAGTCACTTCAGGAGAAAAGTAAAAAATAAATTTGGACACTTTTCCCTAGGCCAAAGATCAAAGCCTTAGGGAACCACTTGTTGTCTGGTACCCAAATTTTAACACTCCCTCTTACCAAGTTAAGTGTTCCTCACCACTCCCATCTTGTCTCTGAAGTATACATGCTTGCCTCGTGGTAAGGCTTTGGTGAAAATGTTCGCTACCTGCTCATTTGTGGAAATGTACTCATGCTTGACAGCTCCCTTTTAGACAGTCTCTAATGAAGTGATACTTGATTTCAATATGCTTTGACCTGTCTTGAAAAACTGGATTCTCCGTGAGTTTTATGCAACTATGATTATCACAGTAAATTACTGAAGGTCTCAATGCCTGACCAAATAGACCAAACAACATCTTGCGAAGCCATATGGCCTCACAACTAGCCAAACTAGCAGCCATATACTCTGCCTCAGCTGAGCTCAATGCAACTGACTGTTGTTTCCAGTTGATCCATGACACAACTGCAGAACCTAACCCAAAAGTACTCTTCCTATTTGAAGCACAACCTGTCCAATCTGAATCTGTGTACCCTGCCAGTCTCACTCCATCACACTGTCTATAATCGAGACCAAAATCCACAGTCCCCTGCAAGTAACGAAGAATGTGTTTTGCAGCTACCCACTCCGGGGTTCACACATGAATTGACTCATAGTGTTAACTGCAAAACATATATTTGGTTGAGTGTTGACCAAATACATCAAACAACCAATCAAATGTCTGTATAGAGTAGGATCCACCAACTTGGAATCAGAAGCGTGAAGCTTCTTCCAGTTAGTGATCATAGGTGTAGACATGGGTTTGCAGTCCTCCATGTGAAATCTGCTAAGAATATCCACAATGTACTTCCCTTGTCCTGGGAAGAAATGCCCCTCCTCCTGCCACACCTCCAATCCCAAAAAATAATGCATCAAGCAGATATCCTTCATCTCAAACTCTGAAGCAAGATCTCTCTTGCAACCCTCGATGAGTCTCTCTACACCAGTGATGATCAAGTCATCAACATACATCACCAGAATGAGAAGTTCCTCACCCACCACAATGAAGTATAGGTTCGGATCAGCCTCACTTTTTGTGAAACCCAACTGCTGCAAGTATGTATCAGTCCTCGAGTACCAAGCTCTAGGAGCTTGCTTCAGGCCATAGAGTGCCTTTTTCAATCTGCATATATGGGACTCCTTCCCATGCACCTCAAAGCCCTGCGACTGCTCAATATAAACCTCCTCCTGAATGAAGCCATTAAGAAATGCGGTCTTCACATCCATCTGGTGGATCTTCCAACCCATCTCTGCTGCAATCAATATAGTGGAGTGAATAGATGTATACCGAGCTACGGGAGCGAAAGTCTCCTCATAGTCAACTTCCTCTACATGTGAGAACCCTCTTGCCACAAATTGAGCCTTGAACTTCTCGATGCTGCCATCTGCAACATGCTTTATCTTGTAGAGCGATCTGGAAGTAACAACTGATTTACCTTCAAGCCTTGACACTACCTCCCAAACATCGTTCTTCATAATAGAAGAATACTCCTCCATCATGGCCTCCCTCCAGACCTGCTGGCTGGCTGCCTCCTCATAACTAGAAGGCTCAGAGCCAACAATGCTTGTTACTAATGCCATGTAACTAGAGAACCGCTCAGGTGGTTTACTCTCTCTAACCTGTCTCTTTGGCCCAGTAACTGATGTGGCCTTGTGCAAGGTATCTTGAAGCCACTTGGGCTTCCTCTTCCCTGAGCATACTTCTCCCACAGGAGTAAAAGAATCCTCATAATCATCAGAAGCCTGAACTCCTGAAGGCCTGTCAATTGACCTCATGCCTAAACTTGTGCCTGTAGATGCTGAAGTACTGTGCGAACTGTCCATTAGTGGACTACCTTGTGAACTGCTTTGGAGATTGCCTTGCACGCTGCCCGAAGAACCACCCACCTAACTCTGAGAGTCACTGCTCACTGATGGACCTGCCACTGTAATCGACATACCCCCGATCCCTGACCACTAGATCTCTGTGACTGACTTAGCTGTTCCTGAGGGTCTGGTGACTCTAGATACTCTAACTCCCGTGACCTCTTGAAAGCTCTCTCCTCCTCGAACTTCACATCCCACCTGACAACCTCTTTCCTCTGCGCAGGAATATAAATCCGATAAGCTTTCGAGGTGTCACTATAACCCACAAAGATGCCCTTGTCTGCAGTGGGCTCTAGCTTGGTCCTGTTCTCCTTGGGGACATAGGAATATGTAAGGCACCCAAAGATATGAAAGTGCCCAACATTAGGCTTCTTCCCAGAAAAAGCCTCCTCCAGAGTCACATTCCCCAAGGCACAATGTGGACTTCTATTCTGCAAGTACATAGCAGTGTTGCAGGCCTCTACCCACAAAAATAAAGGTAACCCCTGATCATGAAGCATGGCTTTGGCAGTCCTTGCAATGGATCTGTTCTTCCTCTCTGCAACCCCATTCTGTTGGGGGTGGTAAGGAATTGTGAACTCCCTCCTAATGCCTGCCTTAGCACAAAAATCAACAAACTCACCAAGGGTATAGTACCCTCCATTGTCCGACTTGAGGACCTTGATCTTCCTACCTGTCTGGGTCTCCACAGGAGCTTTGAACTCTTGAAACCACTTGAAGGCCTCACTCTTAGTCTTTAAGAAATAAATCCAGGTCTTCCTGGAGTGGTCATCAATGAATAAAACATAGTACTCATAGCCACTCAATGATACATGAGACATCCGACCACTCACATCGGTATGTGTCAAGTCAAGGATCCCCGTCGCTCTGTTTTCACTGCTGGGAAAAGGGGATCTAACAATCTTCCCCATAGCACATCCTCTGCATACATCAAGGTGATTAGAACTGAAATTTGGCACACCAATGGTGATCTCCCGCATTGTACTCAAGGCCCCATGATACATGTACCCCATCCTGCGATGCCAAATCTCACACAACTTTGAATTGCTAGATCTGTTGTCGGTCCTATCTCGGGTGCTGCTACTCAATGCCATCAGGGGCTGGAATGAGAACTTGTACATCTTGGCATGGTGCACACACTTCTCTCTCACTGAAGAAGCTGGAGTTCCCCTAGGATATATAAGCACTTGCCCTCTCTTGAGCAACACATCATACCCTCTATCCTCAAGTGTTGAGACAGATATCAGGTTCTTATTCATTCTCGGTACATATAGAATGTCTGACACTTTCAAGGGAGGTTTGGGTCCACTATCAAATGTCAATGTCCCCACACCGACTGCTCTAATAATGCTGTCATCACCAAGTACTACCTCCATATCAGTATCAACCTCTGAAAGCTTTGAGAAGTACTCTCTGACTCCTATCATGTGGCGGGAAGCACCACTGTCAACATACCAAATGCTAGAAGATGCTCTGCTAGTAGCGGGGAATGCACACTCCCTCTGAACCTATATGGCAGGTGATCCTGCACTAGTGGCCTCACAAGCTATGAACCCAAAATCTTGATCAAATCTCTCTGAGAAGCTCTTTATCTCTGCAAAAGCTGCCATGGGTTTGTCTTTCCCTTTCTTGTTCTTCTTCTCCGGACATACAACAAGATAGTGTACCAACTTTTGACAATTCCAACATTTGACTTTGGAATAGTCCTTCTCCTTGTTTTGTTGCTTGCCTTTACCTTTGCCTTTGCCTCCACTGTTGGAAGCTTGCTTCTTTGCTCTGCCCTTCTTGCCTCTTGCTAACGATGCCACATCGTCATCCTCCTCCACCTGTTTGGCTGCCCCAAGATGGTTCTTTCTTATCTCATTCTGAATGTAATCATCCCACAACCTCTCCCAATCGGGAAGGTTTTTCCGTGCAACAATGTCATCCACAAAATTCTCCCAAGTCTTGGGAAAACCATTCAAAGCAATTCTCACCAACTCAGTGGGTGCAATGATCTCACCTACGGCTGCCAACTCATTTCTCATTGAAGAGATCTTTGTGAGGTATGCTGTAGCATTATCAGTTTTAGCCATTTTAATGGTCTTCCTTTTCTCCTTTAGGACCATTTTTCTGTTTTCATTTGAGCTCTGGTAAACACTGGTCAAGGCTGTCCACATCTCATGTGCACAAGTCTTTCCCCTCACAGGAGGAATGACATGGTCTTTGATTCCTTCCAGAATCAATCTTTTTGCCTTAGCATTCTTTTTGTTAAACTCTGACAATTGTATAGGGTCAGTAGGTACTACTACTGGGTTCTGTGTGGTATTTACCATAATGCCCCAGACTTCTGCTTCCTCAAAGATGCTGTGGATTCTCTCCTTCCATGCACTGTAGTTGTTCTGCCCATCCAATTTGTCTTCAACTCTCAAACCCAAAGACATGTTTCACTGCCCTACCAAATTGAAATTTTCAAATCTGTGATAAAGGTTTTTGTTTTGTGTAAAAATCAAATTGATGTAATTTTCACTTTGTTGTCTGAAAATGCACTTTTCAGCCACCAAGCTCTGATACCATGAAGAAATTTCAATTCTCACTCCGGTTATCAGTTTTCCTTATCACTCCATGCATTTAGTTTTAAATCTAAACATGATAAAAATTCTAAAATTTGGAAATGACAATAATTTTTTGAAAACACAAATTTAGAGATTTCACAACTGCTGAAATTGTAGAAATAAAACATTGCAAAATTATGACAGCCACACAGAAAATAACACAATGATTTTTGGTCAATGTGACCCTGGAAAAACCCCCTACAACTCTTGGGGAAAACCAATTTGAGAGCTCTTCTTTATTTCTGAAAATGCTTTTACACATAAACTGAAATACATAGTAAAAATTCCAGCAACAACAAACTACAATTTATCTCGATTTCTCTGCTTGAACTCCACCTCGAAAATTGTGTCAATCAGCGATGTTAAACACACACATGGAAAAGACAAATAAGAAAGATAAAACATGAGAGTACAATTTTATTAACAAATCATATACATTTATAATACATGGTTTGACCGTTGGGTTTCACATCCCAAGGTCTCTTGGACTTCCTTTTGTCTATTTAGCTTCCACACTAACCCATTGAGGATTAGGTGTCCAACATTCCCCCCTTTAATCCGAAGGGTTATGTATGAGTCCAAGAAGAGCGTTGTAATACAAAATGTGCAAAAATGCATGGTAGCACTAGGCTGAATGTGCTCTCTGAAATGTTGGTATAAAGGGTGGTGGTTTAAGGATGACTACCAACACTTGAACGCTTAGTGCAATGCCCGGAACTCTTCCAAAACTAGCAAGACGCTGAAGTCTTTTGCTAGAGGAAGTGCTCCTATTGTTTTGAAGAGGGAAACCTTCAACCATGAAAGGGAGGTCTCACCCCGCATAAAAGGGAGAACTTCAACCTAAAAAGGGAAGTCTCAACCTGTGATGGTTTAAGGATTACCACCAACTCTGGAATGCTTAATGCAATTCCTGGAACTCTTTCAAAACTGGCGAGAAGATGAAGTCTTCTACTAGAGGAAGTGTTCTCAATTTTGTTCCTGGAATTCTTTCGAAACTTGCAAGAAGTTGAAGTCTTCTACTAGAGGAAGTGTTCTCAATTTTGTTCCTGGAATTCTTTCGAAACTTGCAAGAAGTTGAAGTCTTCTACTAGAGGAAGTGTCCCAGATTACCAACTGAAGGCATGCTCAGGGGCATCTTTGTCTCTGGCTACAAGTCTGAATCTGGTATGGCAGGTTGTGGCTCAGGCTCGCTTGATGCACGCTTGATGTGTCTTTAAAGCTTGTAGATGACCATCATTTCCCACCTGTCAGATACAAGGTGAGATGATAGAGAAAAATCAACTACAAGACTGTTCAATACTCTAGAACAAGTTCGGACATATGACTGAAATATCTTCTTGGCTGTTGATGCCCATTGCCAAGAAGTGATCCATCCAAGATGAATATTTGCTCTTGCGGGACGTTTGTTTTTGAAGCATCTGTGTGAAGAATGGATGGTTTTATGACAATGCTTCCATGGATGAAGATCAAAACAATGATCTTTTAGATGGCCAACTTGGTCATAGTGTTGGCATTTCACAATCTGTTATGGTGGCTGTTGCTGTTGCTGTGGAAGAGAACCAGAATCTGAAACAGTTGAAGTGGAACTGTCATGAAGGAATCCAACACTCTGAAACTGAATGGGCTTTGAGTAGTCTGAAATATGAAAGGACAAATCCTTTTCATATCCAAGACCAGTTCTGTGCTTGTTATGGACAAGCTGTTCCCAAGGTTTGATGATAGGCTTGGGAAGTGCAGACTGAGTTTCTGCATCTGCATGTACAACGGCTACATTATGGGAGTCTGTTTCAATCTTCTGAACAGAAACAGGTTCAGAATGATGACTCCACTACTGTAAATCTTCTTACTGTAGTTGAGATTCAAGCTGCAAAAATTCAATCTATTCTTGTGCATATTGTAGACATGTCTGAATTTCTGAGAGAGAGCCTTTGCTGATTTGAAATGTGTCATCAACAGTAGATTGTGTAAGAGTTTTCGAAAACTCTAATACTTCACCAATTTCAGTCATTTTCTCTAATATCAAAATTACAGTTTAAAAAACTGATTACAGTTGTGGATCAATGAAGAAGAAGCAACACCCGCTTACAATATCTAGTCACCCTTTTTTTCCAAAGTTGATTTGAAATTTTCTTTAAGATGTTGATACATCTGATGAAATGTTTGCCCTTATTCTATTTTATCGTCTATGAGAGCATTTCGATGAAACACTGAGAGAGCACATGCAAACTCTTCAAATCCAAACAGGCCATGACGCTTTGTATCAAACAAGTCAAACACCCTGTCTGCAAAAAAGGCTCTCCTTGTTAGTCTTGAATAATTGAAACTCTTCCTTATTGATCAGACCATCATCAATCACAACATTGTTAATCTTCTTAAACAACTCATACAGAACTTCTACTTTACTAACACTAAAAACTGTTTCACTTGCTATTGTCTCGGGATCTTTCAGTCCTTGGACATTTTTGAAGACTTTTATATCAAACGACTGTACAAGATAATCTATCAACTTGCTGATTCCCTCTAGGCACTACAACATGATATTTTCAACTCAACAACACTCTTCATACTGATAAAGGAAAGCCCCAAGCAACTCTGCTCCTAATGACATAGTGCGTACATCGACCCGTTCCTGCAAACATTATCGGTTAAAATATAACCGATTCCAAGCCGCGCATATCTCCCACTCCCAAAACACCAATCAATTCCCCATGTTGCAGGTCAAATCTAAGGATTTAATCGAACATATCACGGCTACTTGGGGCAAATTTCGCAACAGTTGCAGAATTTTAGATCAAATTAAACTGACAGGCTAAGAAAATCGATCCTGGGCCGGTATCAATGAATTTCTTACCTTGGAAACGATAAGCTTCAAAGGATCCAATGCGCTACTCTGATACTTGATTTCAATTCCCTATTGACGCTTATCGCCAGGAATGACTGCAATACTTCACTCAACGGGAATGCACAGTCAATTTTACCAATACCTAATGTGGCCCTTTAAAATTTCAACGCAAAATACCAGGAGTCATGCATGGAGATCACACATTGTTTTGTATTCCTTCAACCTTCAATTCTTTAAAGAATGATTCAGCTCAGGTTCGGGTTCATCACAAAAGTAGCAATGATCGATTCATAATTCATAAAATTCATGAACAATGCAACAATGATTAGTGTTTCACTCTTTGTTCCAATGTCAATTCAATCCAATGACAATTGTTCTCCCTTCAACCAATGTAGGAACCTAGCATTTGAGTCAATCTATCAGCTTCACTGCAATGTGCTGAACTGCTCGGGCTTGAACTCAGTCATTGAAACAAAACAACTAGCACATTGCAAACTTCAATGAATTTAAAACATACCAACTTTGTCTGGTGTTCAATTTAATGTAGTCAGCGTTCACTGCAATTCTAAGAGCGACCAACACGAGTTCATCATTCATATTCAACTCCTTCGATCTCAATGAATTTTAAGAGCCCACAAGAATTTTCTATCTGCCTACAACGGGCCTCCACCATTGTATCAATTGTTGCCTTGTAATGTTGCTTCGATGAATATCAACAGTGCTCAACATAGAAAATAGTGAACGGTGAGGAGATAGAGCATTCAATACACAGCGCAGAGAATCAAAGACATATTTTCAGAGGTCAAATCAGCAAACTTCTAATACAGACAATATCCGCAGACAACCAGAGAGTTAGTCGCTCCAGCGCTCGAATCTCATAGGGAAAATCCTCCCTCAGATGCTCGCCTTCTTGATGGATTCCACGAGCTTCTGTTGCGTTGTTCCCAAAGCCAGCGTCTGCTCTGGCTGAGAAGACCAGTGAATTTTGATTTGGCGTACTACCTAGATGGGGAAGATTATGGAGCGTATGGCGACATTCAAACAGTGCCTATGGCAACATATGAGAGCAGAGGTGAGAGGGAGCATTGTATGACTATATTCACACAGTTTGACAGTTATTCAATGTTCAATGTAGGCCATACATTATGCTAGAGGCCAATGTTATGGGGAAGGGAGAGAGCAGCGTATGCATGTTGCAAACAAGCTGCAATAGAACGTTATGCCAGAGGTCAATTAACTTATGCAATATCACCAAATATGCACTCATCGCACCATACTGTGTCAGTGATGTCAGTTTCTGTAATATGGGCAGAACATAGGCAGAATAGGCAAATAGGCAGAAAAGGGAGTTACAAGGGCAGGAATGCTAAAAATAGGGTTGGAGAAATGACAGAGGTTGCAGCTAGAATTTAGCTGAGAAAATACTCATGAAATGCATAAGTGATGGAAGAAATGACCTACACATAAAGGCCATAAAAGAAATGGCTCAAAGTAATTATTCAGGGTAGGAATACGCCTACTTTGATACCATGTTAGACACACACATGGCAAAGACAAATAGGAAAGATAAAACATGAGAGTAATATTTTATTAACAAATCATATACATTTATAGTACATGGTTTGACCATTGGGTTTCACATCCCAAGGTCTCTTAGACTTTCTTTTGTCTATTCGGCTTCCACACTAACCCATTGAGGATTAGGTGTCCAACAAGCAAACAACCAAAATAGAAATTTTTACAGCAATAAAACAACATTAAATGCTATAAGACCAGCCTCAAAAAATGTGCCTAGAACTTGTTGTCCCTCTTCTTTGATTTTTGTGCCTTTCTCCTGTTGTACGGTTTTTCCTTGGGATGCGTGCCAATAAATGTTGCTGCCCAAATTTGCCGAAATGTCTTCTTGCTGCTCCCTTTCACTTTTTCACTGCTCAGAAATTTTCTCATTGCTCTCTCTTCTCTCTCCCAAATGTTCATGAAAGAATGAATTGATATTTTCCTCTTTTCTCTTTTTATTCTCTAAATGACCTTTTGGGTTACCTTAAGATCTAATGGCTGAGATTCATTTAGATCTATGGATGAGAATAAATGTGCATTTAATTCTCACTTTTTTTTTTTTCAACTCACCCACTTAAATAAAGACCCACTTTTCCTTTTATTTCCACAGTCACTTTTTCACTTTCTAATTCTTCATTCACTTTAATAAAGTTACATTTAAATTAGAACGTAACTTTACCACTTATAAAGTCACTTTTAAATTAGAATGTAACTTTACCACTTATAAAGTCCTTTTAATATTAAATTGGCTTTACCACTTATAAAGTCACTTTAGGAGAAAAGTAAAAAATAGATTTGGACTCTTTTCCCTAGGCCAAAGATCAAAGCCTTAGGGAACCACTTGTCCTCTCGCGCCCAAATTTTAACAACTTTTCATCCCAATGTCCTTTGAAGCAAAAGGATAAGGTTGAGAAACATGATCCTAAGGTTGTTCTAGCAAAGATTGACGAGGAGGAGTTTGCCATGAGTGCCCACGCATCTCCAGGAGGGAAATGGGGTGATATTGATTTGTAGTCGAGAGGACTACATGTGGGTAGAATCTTTGAGGAGTCCACCTCTTGGATCAATTCCTTGCTACGGGAAGCCAAGTTTCAGCAGTAGCGAGATGGACTTCGTGTCAGATAATGCAGTGGATTGTTTGGAGAGACAAATGTAGTAGCTTGAGACAAGAGACTGATCAACGCAGAGCAAGGTTGGTAGCAACAACGCAGAAGATTTAGAGGGTCAGATACTAGAGCAGTCAGATTACAATATTAATGGTATTATGTTGAACACAATTAAGTTCAGTTAATTTTGGATGTTTTTCAATTGCTTCTCTTAGCAACTGAGTTGTAGTACAAATGCAATGTTAGCAGTGGCAATGCTAGCAGCATAGCAAATGCAGCATTTGAGAAGGAGTTGTAGTACAGATGCAATAGTGCCAGTGTCATGGATAGCAGTATAATTGCAACAGCAACAATGCGAAAATGAGGCGCTTCAGAGACAGAGCAGCGTGCAGTTGGACATTGTTGCTAGAGCACTTTCCTCACTAAGAGGGAGTGTTAGTTTTTGGTTGCATCGGATGTGCTCTAGCCATGAAAATTGGTGGAAAGGCTAAGACACATAGGTTCTAAAGAACCAGAATCCGTTTGGTGAAATTCCACTCGGATTGTATTTTATTAAAATAATTAATATTTTTAATGGGGTTCTTAAGTCTAAACTTAAGAAAATTAAAGTATTAATGGGTATTAATCAAAATATGGGTGAGAATGATCTAGAAGGCAGATCAAGTCAAGTTTTAATCTTAGTCGATTAGAGACTTAATCTCGACCGTTGAAGTCTCAACGAGAAAAGTATAAGGAGGCTTGAGGTTCATTTAGAAATACACAGAGAGATTGAGGAAATCGATTTTCTGAGGTGAGAAGTTCACAAGAGGAAAATCGTTTGGGGAGATCTTGTAGCAGAGAGGCAGTGAGAATCCGGGAGAAGGAATTTCTGAAGAGTACAAGGCGGAGAGAGGACAGAAAGACGTCTAGAGTAGGGATGACGCTGGCCTACATAGTGCTGACACAGAGGCAGTTTAGTCAGTCAGGGGAAGTCGAGTTTCTGTTGAGGGAATTTGAAGTTCAGTTGCCAGAAGCCAGGGTGTGAGTCTGGGAGTTAGGAAAGTCGATTTCTCAGCCAGCAGAGGATCCAGAGCAGAGAGGTAGTGTAATACCCAAGAGGGGTGATGCAAAAGCTGCCCAGGGTGACATAGTTCTGTGCAGAGGCCATCAGAGGGTGACGCAAAGCCTCCTTCAGAGTTGAAGGATCAATCACTAATTCTCCAATGACAAGGTGAGGTCATTTCACCAGTCATTTTGTCCAGTATTTTCTCTGTAAAGGATTGCTTGTTGAGCATCCTAGTTTGTATTCAGAATTTTCTCTTGCGTAATAATAAACCCTCAAAGCCACTGCACCGGTTTTCTCACATTGGGTTTTTATGGGAACTATTTTGTCCAAAAATCATTGTGTCCTATGTATCTTGTTCTTTGCTCAATTTTTTGTTTTATGTAATCAAATTTAAAGTAGTGTAGGTTGCAAAAGAAATTTGCTTCAGTATTCAAAGCAAGGTTACTTGGGAGCAGGAGCGACATTTTCAGAAGCTTCTGATTTGGGAGCAAATCCCAAAGCGTTATATATATATATATATATATATATATATATATATATATATATATATATATATATATAGATAGATAAAATATAGATATATATATTATTTTGTATATTTTGATGCATATATGTCAACAAAAACATGTAGAATGATGAATTAGATATAAAAAAATAGATTGAGCCATATAACAACAATCATCTATAATCTTCATCAACCACGTCCACAAGTTAGTAACATACAACATATTGAGTTTCATGAATCATGATTCATCAATCTTAAAATTTCAAGCTTTCAAAATTCAATATATAACATTTCCATCATTGATCACCAAAGCTGTACTTGTAAGCTAAGTGTAATGGTTAACAACAAATAATATCTAACATGAAATGAAATGAAACAACTTTCAACTTTCACGAAGCATCATATTCATAATTCATTACCAATGAGTTATAATTGCCAACTTCAAACTTCAAACTTAAATTGTCATATATTGTTTACAAAAAATATGATAATAAATATGAAAAAATCAATAGTTATTAAAACTACTAGAAACTAGAAATGACTAGTAAATCTATCATCTATTGTTAATGCTTGGGCCTCTCGAGTCTTGCCACCACGAGAAATGTCTAGTTTTTTAGTCTTGTTGGAAAATCATTAATATCACCCTCTAAACATTAATATCCAGAGGTATCTTTGTCATTACCTTTGGATCTGTATAGGGTTCTTTTTCATTAATATCACCCTCTAAGCATTAACATAAGATAGAAAAAGCATAGCATGTCAAGTCAAGATTTTGTTTGAGTGATGCGTACATTTTTAGGAGGGTCGTAATAGAGGAGTTCGACAACCAATGCCACTAACATCAAGGTACATAGAGGTTTGGTGCTCTTGATTAAATATGAGTTCCATACCCTAATACATGACAAAATCCAATGGAAACATTGTGATCCCCCCAATCCTGAAATCCTGAAAAACTGATAAGTCTGCTGGATTTTGAATGAAATCTAAAATTCTACTTTCTCCTTATGAAATTCAATGAGGTCGGAACCACTCTCAAACATCTTGAGTCATTTCATGGTAATGTTAAAAATTTAAGTAAAATGATGAAAATGAAGATTAAAGAGAATGTCACTTTAACATTACCATGAATCGCATATCAATACTAGGGCCATAGGCTCGATCATTAGGTTGCCCCACTCAAAACTTATTTGTTTCTTTGAAAAAAATTGCATTTGGAATATTACTGCAATTGTTTTTTGCAAAAAAGACTAAACGTTCCCCAAAAGGTGGGGAGCATTTTTTTTAGGCAGCGCACTCCCGAGGCGTTCTGGAGATGCTCCATCTCGGAGCGCGGATTGGAAGCGGGAGCGAGAGGGCTGCGGGGGAGGGCGCTCCCCCGCAACCTTGATTAAGAGAATAACTTGATAATTATTAAAATCAAGTAGGTGAAATAGATTCAGATTTGCTGCAGTAGGGGTTCCTTGGACTAGGAATTTTCATAACTACCCCCCTTAGTCTGCAACTAGGAGACAACATAAATGGAGAAGGCAAGGATCAAAGTGACAGCCCCTACCCTGAGCATTGTCACATTTCTGTGTTCAATTTGAATGACAACAGGTACAAGGACCTAACAAACATGGTAATCAAAATTGTGGTTGTGATTATCCCCTATTACGAAGATACACAACATTTCAGCATGCCTTGGATATAATATTTTTCATGGTATGAATGTTGAACCAGTGAGAGGATTCATTTTCCAGTTGTCCTTGAAACGATTGAGGGATGTGTCCCAGGCCTAACTGTTTTTGGCAGAAAATGTCTAGTGAATCTGGGGAAAGTCCCCTATGTCCTAGGGGATGTCCCTTTCGAAAGGGGAACTCCCCTGTGGACTGCGTGAGGCCCGAGGACAGTAAAGTATATGTATGCATCCTGCAAAGGTGGGGGTGGGTTTCCATGCATCATATGTATGTATGTATATGTGTATAGATTGTTTATGACAGGAAGACCATTTTGTTACATAAACTGTTGCACATAGTTTATGTCAGAGTAGGTGGTGTTCATGTTTGATCTCTCAAACTTTATATGGTTTATATGTTTGATCTTGTTAATGTTCTTCTGTTGAGGTGCAGATTGAATGAGCTACTTCTTATCTCATAGCCACAAATGACTCCTCGTTTACATTTATTGTTAGATCAGTAGCTTTGAGTTTGAATCCTTGATGCATACACTCTGTTGTTAGTATCACCAATGTTTTGAAATATACACCATCGATGAATATTCCCTTTATATAGGGTGCTTGTATAAGTGTTAACTGCAAAGGAGCTTGCTCGGATGGTTTATAGTTCTTACAACTTCCTCCAGATTAGGATGATTTGTAACTCTTTCAGGTTTATTGAGAAGAGTTCAATTCAATTATGGTAATTTACATCCCTGTATGCTATTTATCTGATTACTTCTTAATCAAGTGCAAAAGAAATTGTATGTCTCTGCTACTTTAATTTAGTGTCTGCTATATGGGTACCAATTCTATATGACATGTTCCAGAAATATTTTCAGGATATCTGCAGTTTCATCTCTTCAAGATGCAAACTGAAGAAATTTAATGTGAAAGGGTTGATAATACTGAAACATGTTTGAATTTAAAATTATGATTCAGATTACCTTTTTCTTTGAGACTGTGTATACCATATTTTTAACCTATATATATTGGTAGAGCTTGAGTGGGCCTAATGGTTAAGAACATGTGTTTCCTCGCAAGAGGTCATAGGTTCAAATCCAAAGGGGGCAGAGAAGGCTTTAGCAGCCAGATCACTGTGCAGAGGTGGATCCCTTGTCCCACAAACAAGGGGGTCTCATACACAAATTTGGCATCTGGCTGGCCGTGACCTTAATATTATAATATTATTATTGATTATTATTATATTGTTATTGCAATGAATTTTCTTACTAGTTCTAGTTGGCAGTTGTTATTTGCAATTGATCCTATCAGGGCAAGGGAGGACCCTGTTGTTGTGAGAAATGTACCCTATTACAAGGCAAGAAAGAAGATAGAAGCTGAGGTTATGAAGCTTGATGTTCCACCAAGACCACCTAATTGGGGAGTATGTCTTCTGGTTATCTTTTCCTCATGAAATATGAACTAGTTTCTTATGACAAATTTTATAATCCCATTCTTGTTATATTCCTCATTTCTGACACATATTTGTTGTGATTAAAGGATTTAAATCTTCCATTAAAAGAGACTGATTGGAGTGAAGATGAGTTGAAGGATCCAAAAAGACAGCTTGAAAGGAACACACTTCTGCTTGGGCAGAAGCAACTAGTGGAACGCTTTCTAGATACAGCATGGCAGATGAAATGGCGGAAACTGAAAGTATGCCAATTCATTCTTCTATGGCAGTCATATGAATCGTAGGAAGTTACATGCTTGTTTATTGTTGAACTTGGCTGTTACTGGTTTGATCCATGAAAATTTTGATAGCTTTATTTATCTATGTGTTCTATGTTTGGCAATACAGTATGATGAACTTGTAGAAGAGAAGGTTCAACCGTACATTGATAAGGTGAAAGAAGGTGTTGATCCTGCACAGCTAGTGTCTAACTTTAGCAAAGTTGGTTCACAGGTACTCTGGTCTTTCTTTATGCCAATATGCATGTCAATCTCCTTTTTCTCATACAAAAAATAACGTTTCGGCACCTGCTCCTTACACCTAGAAACTATGATTCAATCTTTCTGTGTCGCTGTCAGTGTTTTGCATCTCTGTGTTTGTGTGTCCTCTCTCTTCTTTCCATACAGGCAAACGTGTATGCACACGTCTTATCTTCATGCATGCATTTCCTAGTGGGTAAAAATAATCGTCTTCTACATTTAAGGTAGAAATGAATTGAAGCATGCCAATGTTTTCTGTTCTAAAGAGATGGAGTAAAATGTGATATTTCATAGTTTTCCTTGATGAACCCCTAATCAAATTACATTCCTTAATGGGCTATAACTAATAGAGAAACTCCGAATTTGTTCTCTTCTAAAGTACAGAGGAAAACATAATAAATAATAAATAAAAGAATTTTATAATTATGAAATGGTGAGTAGAATGTAACTGCACGCCCATCTACACTGTTTCCAAGGATAAAATCTGCCCTTAAGTTCCATTATCCTTTTCGTCCCGGGAAAACGCATGTGTTGAATACTTGCTTGGCAAGATGTTATGTTACCCATCATTCTGTCCCGAAATACAAATTTATCTTCAAGGGATTTGTCTTTTATGTATGGATTTGTTTTTCTGTCATTTCATTCAACATACTAATAGAAGAAATCTTATGACAAGTAACAGCAGAAGGAAACAAAGACCGGGAGGACGCAGGTTCAAGCAGCAAAGAAAAGCAAAGAAACGAAAGGCTGGAGGAAACGATAACTACATTCCTTAGTGGAAGTGGAAATTGTGTAGAATTTTTTTATCTTATGACATTATTTTTTATTTCTGGAGCATGCAAGATTTTTATCTTCTTTTCCTTTTCTTATAACTTTTTAATTTGGTTGAGGCCTTGAGTATGTCATATAAATAAGACGTGAGTGAATATAAAATAAATAGAATGATGGGATCTACGTTTACCATTATATTCCTTTTACAAAGAAGTCTAGTCTTTGTCCTTGTTTGCATTTTTCGGTGTTCGGCAGAGAAAATACAAATAAATTAAAAAACATTTCACATATCCATTTAACTAGTCGGTGATTTTTTTCCAATCTTAGAAAACTAAAATGGACCACATGGTTTTTACTTCAATGATATGGATGCAAAACCCAACTATATGGGTTAGAAATCATGCCCACTATAACGATCTTTGATTTAATTGGACTGGGTAAATCTTGGACAGAATATGGTAAATATACTTTAACTGGCTGGAGCCTGGAAATATTGTCATCGACTTTTATGCAGTATACATGTTCACAGATAGAATAGCCACCGTCCATAAATGTTAGATATTTTTCAATTCTGGGATTTTTTATGGTGTTACATGGTTTATACATGGAATGAAAGTGGTGAAGGCATTAAAACTTTGCTTTCTTAAAAGTTTAAAAAGAGAAGGCATTTATCTTAAATATAGTCTGAGGATCACTTAATCGTTCCTGCACCTATCCAGGGTACTTTTAAAAAATTTAAACTATATCTTAGGCATAAACTAGATTAAAATGATTAGATTATTTTGTCTTATGTCCTAGCTCATGTTTGAAAATAGAACTAGTTATGTAAAGCATGAAATTTAAGTTCTGTGTAAAGCCTAAAATTTAAGTTTTCATCTATATCAATTGTATATCAATCACAACCTGAAATTAGTTATGTAAAGCATGAAATTTAAGTTCTGTGTAAAGCCTAAAATTTAAGTTTTCATCTATATCAATTGTATATCAATCACAACCTGAAATTTGAGTTTTCATCTGTATCAATTGTATATCAATCACAAACAAATTCATTACTAATCTACAAAATTAAACATCATTATTACATCTACAAAATTAACCAGCATCATGTACTTGATTTCTCCGAGTTGACGAAGTCATGGTTGAATCCAGTCTTGATCTTCCGCTTCAAAACTGACTAATTCCTCCTAGCCAATCTGGGACAAGCCTCTTTGGCTCTTAGACCTAGAAGACTTCAAAATTGAAGTCTTCTAGCCCCCGTGCCCAAAACTCCAAGAACAAGACCCAAATCTCATAGGTATATAGCTTGAGCCCCAAGGCTCATTCCCAAATTCACAAAGTTTCTTTCAAGATTCTCCATTTCCTCCCCCTATCCAAATTTCCACCTCAAAGAACCCCCTATCCACTTCTCATTTTAGATTTTTATATAGAGAAGGCTTCTTCCCTTCAAAGAAGCCATACTCTCCTTTCCTCGAATCAATCTTGACCTTATCCATTAATATATTATTACTTGAGTGAGTCATCTTTCCTTTTAATTAATTATACATTAAATGTGAATTTTAAATTTATCATCTCAATTGAATTCCTTTTAATTAATTATACATTAAATGAGATTTTGAACTTTATCACCTCAACCAAATTCGAGAAGAGGCTCTTTTCAAGTACCTTAGCATGACTGCCCCAAAGATTATGAAGTTAAATTAATCTTGTCACATTGTAATAATAATTATTTATTATTCAATTAAATTTTTACTAAAGAAATGAAATAAATATATTTTATTGTATTATTTAATAAATAAGGTATTAATTAATACTTTTAACAATTAATTCATTTTCGCATTTTATATAATTAAATTGGTATCTATATTAGTGCAATGTGTGCAATGCATGTGTATGTAGTGATCATAGGCAATCCTGGTAAACATGCTAATAATCGTTTCCCAATAGTAACTCAAGATGGCTCATTATGATACAGTCCTTTGGAAAACTTTGTCTCGAAGTTAGGGTTTATTTAGTATATTAGTAATTATCTTATCAACTAATATAATTAGAAAATGATTTCATTCTTTGATTATATTCTTAATTATAATGTGTTCAAGTTTAAAGTTTGTATTCTGATCATTTATTCTTTGCAACAATAATAACGATACTTTGCCAGTATAGTTCCCAAGCTATCTTAGAATCATCCTATCTATCCTAATCTCTTTTGGTCACAGTGTTAGTTATACTGACGTCACTATCCATAAAACGCCAAGGGTGAAAGCGTCGACTACATCAACCCACCTTCCTAGTAGACATCTGGTAGTTATCATCACACGTCTAGATGAGCGTGACTCGCACAATCCTCCCATGGCTCTAGGTTTTGGAAGATAAACTGTGGAAAACACCTCCACTCTTCCTAGTAGGATCAAGGTTAACACCCTAACATGGAATCTCTTTGAGCCTCAACTATTCTTGGAGTTTTGCCATCACGTAGTCGGTTTGGATAACAATAACACCTGCAACATAAATACTTGTCTACACATCATAGCATATGTACCCATATATTTGTAACCAATTTATATCCAAATAATAGTTTCCCAACATTTATATTTTGTTGACATATATGATATTGATCTTTAAGTCCATATAACAAAATTTGGCTACACTCAGCCAATATACCTGCAAATTAACTTTCACTTTAAATAGTCATGTGTGATTACTATAATTATACCCATCTCATCAATAATAATAAAATCTATGGTCTTTTAACATATTCAGGCATGCTCATATGTAAAACATAATACATAGAAATCACATTCATAACATAATTCATAGAGGTTTCCATGGACCAACAACATGTCCATATTTAATTAATAATACATGATAAAACATAATCATTTGAAATAACAGTCTTATGTGTAACTCTTCATAGCTATAGATAATTTCAAAATGATAGCCCCATGAATTTGGCTAACAAAAGTAAGGATATAAAAATTAATTTTTAAAATGTTTCAAAAACCAAAAGAAGTTGGGATAATTCCGACACATGGTCTTGTTGAAGGCCTGAAATGTTTGCCTCAAAAATGGGGGAAAACCTCCCAGTCAAGACCTTAGAGCAGAATTTTTTTATTTTTATTTTTATGTTTTGTTCCATTTGGAATGGTGGCTCTGATTGAGTTTATGGGAAGAGTTTCCTTTTAAATAAAAATATAAGAAATGAATCGAGTACAAAACTAAAAATAAAGATTTTTTAAACTTAATATCTATCCCTGGAAAGCTATCTGTATATGTGATTATAAAGGTTTCATAATTAACATGACAATATAGATTAGCTTGCAATTACGAATTTAAATAGAAAATGCTAACTGATTTAATTAAATAGTTAATTAAATTGGTTTATAAATTTATCATATATGATATCTCGTTGTTCATACATATACTTTATGAGGCCAATCTAACATATCAATAGTGATGATGTACAATTGTTACAACACATGTATAATGAACAATATCAAATTTCCATTCAACTCTTAAACAAAGAAATAATAAATAGATAATAGTAGTCAATAAATTGTTACTCTGCTCACGAGAAAAATGGCAATGATTCAACTATGTATTAAGAAACACTGAAGTTACTGTAGTGCAAACTTAAGCCTTCTTTCAAAAATTCAGAACCC
Organism: Pinus taeda; assembly: GCA_000404065.3. Taxonomy (NCBI): domain Eukaryota; kingdom Viridiplantae; phylum Streptophyta; class Pinopsida; order Pinales; family Pinaceae; genus Pinus; species Pinus taeda. Next base: position 72,177 of record APFE030899038.1, read on the forward strand.
CTTCTCATTACAAATGGAGGGGATTTATAGTTCCAAAATAAAATACAAATATAACAAATAGAGTAACAACTTGAAGTGGTTTTAACAAAAAAAGCTAAAAGAGACATATTGAGAATCTATTGTAACAAATCATCTAGGCCTGTGAGGAAGATTGTTATCCCATTCATAGTTGTAGCTTGTAGATATATGTAATATTCTTTGATTTGGGTGGAGACTTCAGTTGAATTTGCATCTGGCTTATGAAGATTGGTCTCTCCATGTTGGCAACATCTGAGCGGTGGTATTGGATAGACACCGAGGAATCAACCATTGGTTGTATGGCTTGACCAAAAACTACCAATGACTTTCCAAATCAATTTTAGATAGTTGATCTATTATGTCGGCTCGCTTTTTGGATGATTCTTGCCACATTTTAGTGAGAAGTTTAATATATGGCAATGCTCTTTCAGAGAAATTTGATATGAGATTTCCTTGAAGTAAGTTGTCCCTAACCGCCTTAATGAGATTATTAGAAATATCTCTTGCATTGAATACTATTACATATGCATGTTTAAGATGAATTTCTTATTTCTAAAGACTATTTCCTTGTGTGACTCTTCAATTATGGGAAGATTACCTAATCTCCATCAATGTTTTCCTTCCATGTAACGAAACTTGCAATTTTTCCTTAAATATCATCAAAATAAGTTCTGATATTTGATAACCGAGTAGCTTGGTAACTGACTGTATAGCACAAATCACGAATAATGTCCAACTTTTGACAAAATACAACTTGTTGAGCAAGGGGAGTGTTTAACTCTCTTGCTTCCTTCTTGAACTCTATCAATTCATGATTAACACTTCGTTGTTCAATCATGTTCTGCATTTCTTGTATTTGAATGTTTCAAGCTTGCAAATCAGTGTCATATTGAACTTTGAGGGCATCAAAGCTGTTATGGAGTTCAATAATTTGTCCTTACCATTGATTGGCAATCTTTTGTTTCTCGATTGCAAAACTTTGTTCTAAATGCACAATTATGTATTCTCTTTCTTTCAATGATTGTTGTACTTCTATGGCTTTATCAATTGTTGCCGAAGCATAGGCTCCTGCGCACTGAGTGAGTTTTCCTAGCTCCTCAATAGGAGTGGACAAAGAGTCTTTCCATAAAACTTCAAAAGAAGCATTTCTAGGGACTAAAGCCTGGAATTGATCAATTTTCCTTTTTTTCCTTTCTCTTTTGACAACAACATTGTGTTGAGGACTGTAAAATATATCAAGTAGAGGGATTTTTTTAACCCTTAATACAACCTCGGATGTTGGGAAAGTTGGTATAATTTTAATGTCTTTAGCTCCTAAAGGCTTGTCAAAGGCCTTTGCTGTCATTAGAGTCTGTTCCATGCTTTTAGAGGTATCTAGGACTTTCTCTTGTGAAGGAGTCTTTAAAACTTGTGATTCATTAGCCTTCAAAACTTGATTACATTTCTCCCATATTTCCTCAAGTTTGGTATTATGCATAAGACCTTCTGCCTGAGAAGAGGAGGAAGCGCTTGTTTCTCTTGATTGAGGCACATCAATAGTCTGCGTAGAACCAACAGCTATGACATCATCCTGAACTGTACTTTCCTGAGGAATTCTTAATGAATCCATAAGCAAATTAGCTAGCCTTGTGGCTCTGTACTAGGTGAATTGAATCATCGCTTGTAAAGTCAATTGTTTTGTTGTTTGTCTTGTAACCACTGAATAAGTAGAATCGAACTTGCCTGTTTCATGAGTAAAATGCCTGATACTTGATGTGGCGGTAACCTTTTTGACAACTTGATTGGGATCATACTGTCTGTTAGGAATGGTGGGGAAATCGAGCTCTAGCAGGAAGTGATATTGGGATTCTTACATTGGAGGTGGTATATTAGAAGTTTAAAGAACAAGCTCCCAATATGAAAGTCCCTATAAAAGATGTAAACGGGAATATTAGAGGTCTCGTGGTATCGGAGGGGACGAGTATCAAAAGTGTGGAGTATCATAAGTGTCACACTTAAAAAGTTACGATATTGCGAATGGTCAATATGCCAAGTGGCAGCTGTGGGGTCGACGACTCTTATAATATTCATTTAAAAAAAGGGGCGTGTGACTTAAACTAAACCTTTTTGAGAAAATCCCTTTTAATAAAGTAATCATTGGGAAAGATTTATCGGGGAATGAATTTACCGTAACTTTCTTAAAAGGAAAGTTACGATATATTAAGTGTCCAATGGAAACCTTCCGATAATGCATTAGTTTTGTGGAGAGACGGCATGTTGGGATTTTGATGTATCGTAATATTTTAAGGGTTGAGCCTCTGATAAATAAGTTCCAATGAGGGAAACTTTCAAGCTTAAGATATTTTACAACAAACTTAAAAACATCTAATCTTTATTGAAAATTGACGAGTTTTATTAAAATGAAAGAAGACTCCCCATTATTTATTAATAACTAAAATAAAAATCATTGGGGGGTTGTTGATTACCACAACAATTGGCGACATATTAGGCGAAACAACTATCTTTGTATATGAAATTTTAACAACTAAGAAAAAAGACTTAGAAAGATGTAAATATTTGAAATTTAGATTGTTTAAGATTACATTGAATAAAATGTAACTCATTATTTTGTAAATATTCAAAACTTGTTATTGATAAAAATCTTCATTATCTTTGTCAGTCATTTAATCAGTTATAAAAATAAAATAGAACATTATAAAAGCTTAATGTTAAGATAGACTTATTTGTCACTAGTAGAGCCACTGCTACCAATAGACGTCCATAGCCTCAAAAGGGTTACCATTTAACCAAATAAGACCGATATCTCATTCACTTTTAATAACATTTTTAGAGGTATGTATTTTCCTTTTAGTTTCTTGAAAGCCATTGTCCTAGTTTGGTAGCCAAATAATGACAACGCCATTAGGCTCGTGATGAGACCTTGTGTCCTATTTTTATGTAGCTATAAGCCATTATCTTAGCTTGGTGACCAGTCGTGATAACATCAACTTTCTCATGATCATGGTAAGTTGGCTCATAATAAGACCTCTTATCTTTCAAAATTTTAAATATTTTTGAACTACACCTTAAAAAATGCAAAATTAATTGATGGGGAGGTAAAATTATTCCTTAGTAGTTGTGGATGTAACGGGAAAAACATCCCTCTTTCCTTGTAAATCTTGAGGGATAAAGGTTAATGAGCCTAGTTTCTCAATGACCTGAAATGGTTCGAGCTACAAAAGTCGACTCGTGATGAGACCTCGTGTCCTATTTTTATGTAGCCATAAGCCATTATCTTAGCTTGGTGACTAGTCATGATAATGTCAACATCACTAATTTCCTATGATCATGGTAAGTTGGCTCATAATGAGACCTCTTATATTTCAAGTTTTTAAATATTTTTGAATTACACTCTAAAAAATGTAAAATTAGTTGATGGGGAGGTAAAATTACTCCTTGAGAGTTGTGGATGATGATATTGGTAAGTTGGCTCATAATGAAACCTCTTATCTTTCAAGTTTTTAAATATTTTTGAATCACTCTAAAAAATGTAAAATTAATTGATGGGGAGGTAAAATTACTCCTTAAGAGTTGTGGATGAAACAGGAAGAGCTTCCCTCTTTCCCTGTAAATCTTGAGGGATAAAGGTTGATGAGCTTAGTTTTTCAATGACCTAAAATGGGTCGAGTCACAACTTTTGAAATTGTGTTTACATTTTTTTTCATGGGCCTTATCCCATTTCAGAACTAAGTCACTAGTTTCAAAAAAATTATCACTCACTGAACTTGCATCAAACGAAGGTTTGACCAATTGTTGATGGTGAGCATGAACTCGTTTAGCTTTATCTTTTTTTTTCCCTTGACTTTAGAATTTGAGACATTCTTCACTGTAAATCAGAGCAAGGTTGTTCCTCTATAGATTGTACCATTATGCGGAAATAAAGATAGATATCATAGAACACAGAGAAATTTTATTAAGCAAACTGCTGGAACAAAGATTTACAGAAGATCTTCTTCCTCAGATTGACTGTCGCGGCATTTAGTAGATATGAGTTAGCCGAAGCATAACAGATCTACAGGCTACCTGGCCAACTGACAGACTGAGTCTCAAAGATTTTTACAGAATACAGACCATCAGACCAACTAAGGATCCGGCCACTTTAGGTTCACACCAGCGTCGAGTGCTGATGCGCAGGCTTCTCGAATCACCTAAAGACTTTGAGAATTTCTCGTGTTGCAAGCAGATCAGACTGATCGTCCGCAGATGCAGAGCAGGAGAACTTCTCGACTCAGACTTAAGACTGGACTCGACCGAATGCCCCTTACTTCGCAGCTGAGATTTATTTATAAGCCGGAAGGGAACAATTACTCATGAGAACCTTTGTACATACTGATGACTCATTTTGAAAGTACTTCGACAGATGCCGAAGTCCTTTGTACAGACTGGTGACTCATACTTGGACAGATCTGGATAGATCGCCGAAAGGTAGATTCGGGCATAGGACAATATCGTCCTATGTCCGAAGTCCTTTGTACAGACTGGTGACTCATACTTGGACAGATCTGGATAGATCGCCGAAAGGTAGATTCGGGCATAGGACAATATCGTCCTATGTTATCTCATCCCTACTCTTTAACAGAGAGCCAGAGGCATGTGGGGACCGAATCATAGTACTAATATACTATTTACACTGAGGAGATTCATGAGTGAACCCTCGAAAGACTGGAATGACATAAAAGAAAATATTTTTCAAATCTCAAAATGTACAAAGTGGAGATTCCAGGACGAGGGAATCCACGAAAGCTCGTCCGGCACCATAGTCGGCCGAAAAGACAACACTCTACATCATGGTGTAGTAATCAATCTGCGGATATGTGTAATGCTGGTATTGGTAATGTTCTACCAGGAAATTATTGAAGTACTGCACCTGGACTTCTTTCTCAGATTCCCATGTCTGAGAAGTATTCTGATTAGGCGGCTGCATAAAATCAATCGGCTGGTATGGATTTAAAGTGGTGTCAACTTGATTGTGAAAATCTTCATAATTGGTACTAGAGGATATCCTTCTTGCTTTATAGTGATTCGTGACAAACCACCTGACATGTCCACAACGCCTTATTGCTTGGGAAAAAGCCAGATCACTTATGTCAGCAATATGCTCTACACTTTTGTATGGAAGTCCACTCATATAGGATGTCGGTTCACTGAACCCTGGTATTTTGAGTATTTGTAGAGTATATGGTTTTATGAGTAATCCAGAGAGGCCGTAGATCTTCCACCATTCAATGAACCAGTCAGGAGTTGGATCCTCTTGTTCTAAGTCATCAACATACATACCTTCGAATAAGAAAGAGGCTTGTACTGCATAGAAAAAGTTTGTTGAACAATTTTGAATGTTCATTGCAGAGTAGAAGCATTCTTTTTGTCTGTCAGTATCATAATCCTCTCGATGAAGATGATTGCCAAATCTTCTGAGTGTGATATGACAGCTTGTCATTCTGTCATAATCTCTGTCATCTCTTTCAAGTGTGTAGTGGATACTGTCGATATGCTCCAGATATTCTAAGGCTTCCACTGATTCTTGGTTCATCTCATCTTGCATAGTTTCTGTCCAAAGATATGGAAAACCCTCTCGATACCTGATTTCCTTAATCGGGTACCAATCTCTTTCATGGAGGATTAATGGAGTTTCAAGCATGTAACTTATCCATCCATTTGGTGTTTCAATTTCAACAGTCCCTTCGCTTCTTCTGATGTAGTTGCACTGTAGGCTTGAAATTGAGTGACCAGTCAGAAACTCTCTGCTCAACATATCAGCAAAACTGTTTTTGTTACCTGGTATGAATTCTATGTCAAAATTATACTGACTGAGCTGCATTATCCACCTCACCATTGCAGCATCTTCAAAATCGCATTTGCGAATTACAGATTGCAAAGGCTGACAATCTGTCCTTATTGTAAATCTGGTATATATTACAAAATCTCGGAATTTAGCAATTCCCAGACAAACTGCTCTGAGCTCCTTCTTCAAACTTGACCAGTTTAGTTGGCCCTTCGCCCAGAGACCAGAAGCATATTGGCATACTTCAATGCCCTTTTTCTTATCAGGAACTTTCTGACATAAGGTTGCTCCCCATCCTTCATAACTTGCATCAGTCATGATGATTTTCTCCTAGTCTTCCCTTATTGGAGAAAGAGGCTGAATGCCTTTTACCTTTTCCTTTATTGATTTTACAGCGTCTGTGCATTCCTTGCTCCATGGAATAGGGGCTTTCTGGAGTCTTTTATTTAACAACTTTCTTTCTTGAGCACAATGCTTGATAAACTTTGAAATATAGTTAAGGCTCCCTAAGAACCTCTGCAACTGAGTCTTGTCTTTGATTTCGTCTGGAAAATTATCAACAAAATTCAGACTTCTTTGGATCACAGTATATGAACCATACTATATGTTGTATCCTAAGAAATCAATCATGGGCCTGAATAGTTTCATTTTGGGTTCTGATAATACTATTCCCATTTCTTTGACCCTGCGTAGAAAGATTTTCAAATGTTTAATATGGTCAGAAATATTATCAGAATGAATCAGTAAATCATCAATGTACGTTTTCAGGAATCCTTCCATTCCTTCAAAAATTTCATCCATAATTCTTTGGAATGCAGAAGGAGCATTGATTAAGCCGAATGGCATGATGTTCCATTCATAATGTCCTTCTGGAACTGAGAAAGCAGTCTTCCATTTATCTTCTTCTCTTATACCTACTTGCCAAAATCCAGATTTCAAATCAAATTTGGAGAATATTTTTTATCTGGATATCTGTGCAAGTATCATAGAAGGTTTAGGCAGCGGATAGGCATCATAATCTAAAATATCATTCAGAGGTTTATAATTCACAACAAGTCTTGGCTTACCCCTGGCGATTTCAGCATGTTTATTTACATAAAAAGCAAAGCATGCAATTGGACTTTTGCTTTTTCTGATCAACCCTTTCTTTAACAGATCTCTTATTTCAGCTCGGCATAACTTCATCTGTTCTTCATTCATTGCTACCGCTTTAGATCTTCTTAACTTCCCACTAAAGTCTCTTTTGATAGGAAGATCCACTTCTTGTTTCTTGATATGCCAAAAGGCATTTGGATCCTCTGAGCAGCATTCTTTAAATTTAGCAGTGAGATCTGCTATTTGAGTAGCAAACTTCCCACTATCTAAATTCTCTTCTGTCTTTAATATTTCCTTCTTGGTTTCCATTTTGGCCAACAGATTCTGCATTCTGTCAATCCTCTCCATTCTGTTTGGCGAATTAGAATTAATAAATGGAAAAAATATCTCTTTATCTCCCAAGCTAACAAAATATCCATACCTTTGACTGTTTGTATCAAGCTTGGCTCCATGCTTTTCAAAATTCTGGAAGAATGGTGTGCCAAGATACATTGCACAATCCATTCCTGTGACTATTGGACAAACTAGATGAACACCAACTTTGTCATCTAGGAACACATCAATCTCTGCTTCATGCCTAGTGGTAATCTCACCACTTGCTGTAGTAATCTTTGGACAAGCAGTTGGCCTTCGATGGTTCATGCTTACTACAGTATCACTCACAATGTTGAGTCTAGAACCAGTATCCATGAGAATTTTCCAGTATTCATATTGGTTCCCAACCTTAACTTTCATTCTTATGCAATACATCACATCTTTGTTTATGATATTGCATCCAAAATCTGTTCTGTCCTTTTCTTCTTCTTCTTCTGAACTGTCATGTTGCTTGCTGTGTGTCATGGTTGGATTCATATGGAAAGTCCAATTTTCTGTTTTTCCTGAAACATCAGGATTCTCTGAAGATGATGCTCCTTGGACTTTCATCAACCTAATATTCAGGTCTTGGTGATTCTCAATGCACAGTCTCCTGTTTTCTTTTATCGTCTTTCTCAGTTCTTTAATTGCCTGATGAACTGCAGGCAAGGTCTGAGGCAAATCTTCTCCAAAATCTTCATTTCGGAATTGCCGAGTCAATGCTTCAACTGAGAATAAAGAGGCAGGTGGAACATACCCCTTATTTGGAATCTTTCTTGAACTGGATGATGGCTTGTTGAAGTGGTCTGTCAACAAGGACTTGTACATTTCTTTAATTTGAGGATCCGTTGCAGCCATCATCTGCATGAACAAATTTCTGCTAACTTCATCTTCTTCTGACTTCATCATTCTGACTGTGTTACAATTGCAGATGTCTGGATCACTGCATTCACAGTCTTTACATTCTATGCAGTGAGGATCTCTGCACCATTCTTCATCTGAAGAGTCAGTAGAATAAACATAATTTACATCTTCTTCTGTATCAGAGTTAGAAGAAACTAATTCATCACAGCTACTAGGTAAATCAAAGAAATTAATCTTTCCTTTTTTGTTTCTGTATGTTATTTTCTTCTTTGATTTTTCAGTCTTCTTTTCTGGGCAGTTTGGAGCTGTGTGGCCTTTCTTGTTGCAATTATAACAGATGATCTCTTTTTCTTTAGAGAACATTCTTGTATGTTTATAAGGCTTTGTTTTGCTGTGTCTCTTCATTGATTTGTCCTTGGAAAACTGAGAATTCTTCTGTTTGAAATGTTTTTTCTTTCTTCTATGCCCTCCATAATTGTCAGGTTTTCCAAGGTGCCATTGTTTACACAATTGCTGATAACCATGTGGCTTTTTGGGATTTGTTGCAGCCCTAGCAATCTTCATTTGGGAACAAAGCTCAACTATGATTGCTTTGACTGCTTGCCTAATTATCCCAAATTTATAATCCCCAACCTTTCCTGGCAGTTTATTTACAATTGCCGTAGAGACCCATTGAGGAAGAGAAGCAACAAAAATCTCTTTCCATTTGGGTTCTAATATCAACTCAGGTGATAATGTATGTAATCTATGAAGATATTCATTGAAGTATTCATCAAAATGTTGCATATTATGCAACTTCATGGCCAGTAATGTTACAGTAGTAATATCATTAGTAATCTGGGGAAAACCAATGAAATTCACTGTAATGCTATAGATCAATTTGCCAATCATATTATTTACAGGCACATTAGTAACCGGATCCATGTAGGTGGAACCATCTTCATTTAAAACTACTGATTGTTCCCAATGTGGAAGAAGATTAGGTTCTTTTATTGTTTCTGCTTTCAGCCATGAATCTAAAGTACCCTCAAATCCTCCTATGATCCTTCTGGTTGCATTTACTAGGCCAATATCATTTGAGAGATATGTTCTGTAACAAACAAGCATTGAATGTAAAACAGACATGACTTCGGCTTCTGTACAATTATCAATGTTCCACGAATATGTGGAATTAGCAGACCAATCTTTATGATATTCTGACTTCATTAAATCTCGTCTGTCTGGGGCAGGATTCCAAGTAGTATCCCATCGGGATCTAGAGGATGTGGCATGAACTTGTGTTTCAGTATTTTCTTCTGGAATAGAAATACCAAACTGTTCTTTATCTTGGGTAGAGAAATTATCAATACAAGCTTCAAGCTCTTCAACTTCTGGTACTGAATCAATTTTGTGAAGACTTGTATGATCTTTATTTTCTTCTGATTCATCTTCTGGAATTTCTCCAAATAAGAAACTTGTTTTGTATTTTTGTGAGCTTTCTTCAGTTTCCTTTTGCTTTGATGAAGTAGGAACTGGGCTGAAAATGCTGGGATTAGCAAACAAAGAATATGGATGTGATGATGTTGGTGGAGGAAAATTTATAGAGCTGGGGGCCTTGATAAGACTCTCGACAGAAGAGGTAAGAGAATATGGAAGCGTACTCTTAGGTTCAGAAAAAAGAGTAGCTGTCTTATATGCATCTGAGTTTGGTTTTTTCTTCAAGGAATCAATTCCTTTGGTGACTTCTGTGACTTGTTTCTTAACCAACTCAAGACTACTAGAAACTTTGAAAATTTCTCTTCCATGAGCAACAGATGCTTCATGGATCTTCCGTTCTGTAGATAGGGAGAGTTTATCTAAACTCTGTGCAATTGTCTGATCATTTTCTGTCAGGGTTTTTACACTTTCATTTAAACAGACAGTGTTATAATCTTGCTTCTGTAATACTCTTCCCACCATAAGCTTTAATTCAGAACATGCAGTATCAATAGAGTCAAATCTGGTTTTTAGATATTTCTCAAGGCTAGATAATGCCAGATTTGTCCAGTTTGTGGCAGCAATTGAATCCTTTGCTGTTATGGATGGATCATCAGAATGGGATGGGAGGACTCTATACAATTTCCCATCTTGATTTCTGATGATAAAATTTTTCCAAGGAGGAAAATCTGTATCAGTTTCATGAATTGAACCATCAAGAAGTTCCCATTTATGCTTATTGGGAGTTCCTGATCTCATCATGTTTACCCGGAACTGTAAACAGATCTTTCTTATCAATTCCTCTCCTTGTTGCCTAACTGCTATCAAAGTTCTTGAGATATTTGGTTTGGTCATCATATTATGGATCTTTGAATCAAACTCAGGGACTTTAAGAGGAGGAGGAATAACAACAGGATTTTCTGACATCCTTTCTTCTACAAACCTTTGAGAATCCTTGATTTTCTTCTGTTTGGCCTGATTCCTAAATTGCTTCATTAAGGATTCTTCTATAATGTTTGCAGAGGGGTAATACCATTCATAGAATGATATCCACTGGTTATTTGCCTGCATCCATTCTTTCCATTTCTCAACATTCTGCTTGTTAAAAGCAGGTCTGTCATCTTTTTCAAGAAGTCTGACTTCTTGCAGATATAAGTGTTCCTTTTCATGAGTAAACATATCCCAATTAAACATTTTCTTCTTCCAAGCATCTTCTGGATCATAAGGACCAATTCCTTTGAAAATCTTTAAAAATGCTATGATCTCAGAGTCAGAAGGAATTTCAACATGCTTTGGTATTTTATCAATGGGATTTTTCCTATAGGAAGGAATGGGCAAGTCTTTTACATATCCAAGGCCTCTAGTAGAAGAACTGGAAACAGTTTGTACAAGTAGTTCTTCTTGCGGGTTAAAAAATGTAACATGCTTAAAACTTTCTTCGGAAGAATCAGACAAAGGAGTGAATTTTATCATATTGATTCTCTTTGAAGAGTCACCATGAGGTGTTGGAGGCTCAGATGAGAATTGACAAAAGGTTTTTGAGCAGTGGGGATGATCACATACAGAACTGAAAGGCGGAGATGGATTTTGTGGTAAAAACATTCTTTTGATTGAATCAAGGACCAACTGGTCTATTTCAAATTGTGGGGAGATAGCAGACTGTTCAGGATGTAGCTGACTGATTGTAGTTGGTATTGCTGAAACAGAAGTAGAGGGTCCTTCTCTCTGGAATGTATTGATTCTGGGGAATCTGGTAGTAACTCTTCCATCTGTCTCTGTGATAATAGACTGTGCAGCTGCAATTGGTTTCTTGGTTGGTTTTCCCCAATTAGTTACCCAATCATCAGGTGGACATAGGTCATTCCTGGAAACATGGACAGGTGCAACTGGGTTGCAGGAGGAGTCATACTGGATTAAGGTAACTCTACCTTCATCTTTATCTAGGGAATGTAAAACAGCAGGAATTGTTGTGTTATAGAATCTAACACACGTAATATAGAAAATGGATAAATTTTTTGATTTTTTCTTGAAGTTTTCATACCCAGCAGTCTGGATACCTAGAGTTAGGCATTGTAGGACGTTAGGGTCATCAAGAGCTACAGAAAAATCTGGATAAACATCATATTGTACTGGGCCTTCAGCAAGACTTGTTTCAATACCTCCTATCATGGCTTGTGTGAAGGTAGTCCATCGATTATCAAATAAGGCTGAAAATACATAGGCTTTTTGTCCTTTTCTATGTAATGCATTCAATCCTATCCTCACCATCCCCAGATGGACGTACTGATAACCAGCTTTACGGGCTGATTTGATATGTTTATCCTCAAGAAGAGATATAGTCAACATGGCATTCAAAGTTAAGTCGGCCTTGATGGATTTTTCTTTGATTTTGATTTGGCTGAGGGCTCTGAGATTAAAAGAAGACAAATTTCTATATACATCCTGTGGAGAAACTGGGGGAAGTTTCCAATTAACAGAAGGGTCTGTTTCTTCTTTTTCTACTAAGAATTACCAGAAGTAGATTCAGATCTACATAAACTTTCTAAAGCAGATTTTTGTTTCTCTTCATCTTTCATCGTTCTAAAGTGTTTAGACCCGAAAACAGATGCAGAAGATTCAGCTGATGAGGTTCTAGGAGTATCCATAGAAGATTTTTAAGAGAAATACCCGGAAAATCTTGCAGATGAAATCAGTATGTTTTGCGGCTTTCTGTTGCAGAAGAAATTGCGGCTTCTTCGTCTCGAATTCTACACCAGACGTCTTCAACACCCTTCAAACGCCAACTACAGCAACCATGGGCTACAAACGCTATACCCGGCCTCAACAAATTCGTGATCCACTCAGACAATATCTCACTTACAACATCCACTCAAACAAATACATGGCTCTGATACCATTATGCGGAAATAAAGATAGATATCACAGAACACAGAGAAATTTTATTAAGCAAACTGCTGGAACAAAGATTTACAAAAGATCTTCTTCCTCAGATTGACTAGGGTCAATGAAGGACGAGCTAGTTTAGGAGGTAAGATAACTTCTTTTCCATACACCAAGTAATAGGGACATGTGCTTAGAGAGGTTTTATGAGTAATTTTGTCAGCCCATAGGGCAAAAACCAGAGCTTTTTGCCAATTCTTTTGATTTTGGTCAACAGTTCGCTTAATGATCCTTACGAGGTTTTTATTAGTGGATTCAACTAAGCCATTTCCTCGATGATAGTATTTTACAGATTATTTGAGTTTAAAACCTCTTGAGTGCAAATTCAGTAACAACATTTCTAGAAAATAAGATGCATTATCAAACATGAGGGGAAAAGGAAGGCAACCTGGTGATTACAAATTGATCAATAAAATCAATTATAGTTTCAGAATTGACCACTTTTAGGGGTATTGCTTCCACCCATTTGGTGAAATAGTTTGTATTAGTCAAAATGTACTTATGTTGTTTAGAAGAGTGAGGAATGATTTTACCAATAATATCCAATCCCCATTGCTCATAGGGTTGCTCAATATTAACTGGTTGCAAAGGCAGGGTTGGTTTCTTTTCCCTCCCTGAAGCTGTTGGGCAGACTTTGCATTTTCTAACATACGCATTAGCATCTTTGAATAGAGTCGGCCAATAGTAACCAGCACGAAGGATCTTATGAGCAGTAGTGTCCCCACCATAATGTTCACGAGTTGGTCCATCATGTGGTTCTTGCAACACCTTTTTTGCTTCAGGTTTCTCTAGACATCTTAGAAATACAAAATCATGATTTCTTCTAAACAAGACATTATTGACAAGTTGATATTGATTCATTTTAAGCCTCAAAGCTCTTTTTCTTTTGTAATTGAGTTTAATTGGAGCATTACCATTTTTCAAATAAAAAATTAAATCAGAATACTGAGATTCAGTGTCAGCATGGCATACCTCTGAAATTTGAACATTGTTTCTTGAATCTCCATCAGCTGAAGTGTCAAAAGATCTAGTTATTAATCTGCAAAAACATTGACCTCTGACTATTTTAGTTGGCTTTATCTCTAGGTCATACTCTTGCAAGGAAATAATCCAATTAACCCTCTTTTCCCCTAATTCTTTCTAAATGAGCAATTGTTTGACCGTAGGGAAATGAACAATTACTTTTCTATGTGCTTTTAGGAACTAGAGAAGCTTGTTTTTCTACTTCTGAATAGTTTAGCTCAACTCCTTGTATATTGGAACTAGCCTCTACGGCACCACGATACTCTGCTTCTGCTGAAGAAAGAGAAATGGCAGCTTGTTTCTTGCAAGCCCATGTAATAGGTCCTGAACCAAGAGAAGGAGCTGGATTACAATCTTCCATGTGAAAAAAACGTAGAAGATCACAGGCATACTTGGATTGGGAGAGGAAAATACCTTCCTTGGATTGCAAGACTTGAAGACCGAGAAAATAATGTAAATGTCCTAATTCTGTCATT
>APFE030899041.1:0-10354 GCA_000404065.3 Pinus taeda
GAGTTTTGAGTTGTGGAAACTCAAGATGGAGGATCTGTTGGTGGATAAAGATCAGTGGATTGCAGTAGATCCGGGTACTAAACCAACGGGAGTGTCTGATGAAGAATGGAAGAAGTTGGATCGGAAGGCAAAGAGCACAATATGATTTTGTGTGTTAGATTTAGTATTTCTGAATGTATTAGGGGAAGCTACGATGAAGGCTTTGTGGGACAAGTTAGGGAATTTGTACCAATCTAAGTCTATGGTGAATAAACTGTTCCTACGGAAAAAGTTGTATAACTTGAGGATGAAAGATGCAGACTCGATGACAGAGCATCTGAATGCATTTAACACTGTGACAGACTCGATGATAGGGCATTTGAATGCATTTAAAGTTAGAAGCAATTTTAGGCAATTTATTGAAGAATGAAAGAATCTAGTGCATTTGTGGCAATCCAAACAACATGCAATTTTCTTTTTCTTTTAAATAAATAGCTATTAATGTGGGATCCATCTATAAATTTTGAAAGAATTTTTTTATAAAGGTAAAATTTAAATGTTTATATTCATTTACAAACACTACATCATCTCCCTCATACTAATATTTTATTCATTTAAGTTTACATTCCTTTATAACTACACATTCTCCCATACATAATTGTAATACCTCTCAATAACACACACTAATATATATAAATAATATATATTATATATATTATATATATATATAATATATATATTATATATACTTCATTACTAAAATTTGTAATAACACACACACACACACATATATATGTACAACTTGGAAATAATAATGCTTCCATGGCTTCCATGCTGAGTTTGGAATTGGTTTGAGATTTGTAGGAGTCAATTGAGAGATTTTCTTAACTCCTATATCTAAGGTTAAAAGTAGTTGAATCTAAGTTCAACTATATAATTGTATTGTAACTGAATGAAGTGTGCAATAGAGATTTGTGTTTTTGTGTGTAATCTGTGTAAACATGTCTTCCCTCTCAATTTCTTTGTTGGTATTAGAGCCTATATGGGATTTACTCCCTCAAGGGAAAGTCCAGAGAGATGGAAGACATTTGATGTTTTGTTCTATGTACATAAATTAGTATAGTGTGGAATTTGTATGGTGTCATTAGGAGATGGGTCTGCAGAGGATATTGTGAAACTGTAGCTGTCGTCTAAATTGTCCAATAACAACAATTGTGAGCATCAATATTTCAACCACTGCATCTCCATGAATGTGTGGTGATTTGTTCAACGTTTCTGTATTTCTGCACAGAAGAGAGTGTGGTCAAGTTTTTGTATCTTTTAGTCAAATCTTAGCATTTTATTTTAATCTACCTCAGCTTTGTTGCACCATAAATTAGTATAGTGTGGAATTTGTATGGTGTCATCAGGTGATGGGTCTGTAGAGGATATTGTGAAACTGTAGTTGTCATTTAAATTGTCCAATAACAATAATTGTGGGCATCAAGATTTCAACCACTGCATCTCCATGAACGTGTGGTGGGTTGTTCAACATTTCTGTATTTTTGCACAAAGGAGAGTGTGGTCAAGTTTTTGTATCTTTTAGTCAAATCTTAACATTTTATTTTAATCTACCTCAGCTTTGTTGCACCTTCAAGAGGAAGCATTAGGTAGAGGCATGTCTATCAGTGTTAGAGGCGTCGTGGACAAATGGTGATTCGTTGTTGTCCGTCTAACACGTGACCATTCCAGTTCGCATTCCAGGATGGTTTACCCTATCATGTATATGGGTTTTCTCCATACTCCACTTCTTACACTTATCCTCTGAACTACTACATCAGCAATAGAGACATCATTCCTCTAGACTACGCCTTATCTCAATCCACATGTGCGGTCATGCAAGACATAGATCAAAACAACAATAAGGTGTTCCACGCCATGGCTGACACTGCTTTCTTAGCTATGGAAGCGTTGGGATATTCCATTATCACTCTTGTCATTAGCTTATTAATTGAAACTAGATGGCCTTTTGCTGAACATTCAAGAGACGGGGAATGAGCATGGAGACCTATATCTTATCTCTTTTCAATGAGAATAGGAAACTTGGGGATCTACCTAGAGTTTGTTGAGATTGTTGTCTTGGTTTGAATTGGTTTGAACTCGGTTTTGATTTTGAGAATTATTTGGAGTTTGTATAACAATATATTAGGTCCAGTCAAGTCGATTCAACTTAATATGTGAGTGCGATTTTGTTAGAATGGACCACTCTAATAGTTTTCTCCAATACAAAGATAGAACCAAGATGAAACATTGAACAACCAGGGATGGATGAGGAAAATTGTTTTGTTCAAATGACATTAGATAGCTTCATGATTATTGAGTTTTCTATTGTGAGATATTTTTGATAAGTAGTTTCCTATTTCATTTTAATTTTGGTTGTAAAAAGGGATGGTGGTTCTTAAAAAATAAGCCTCAATGTCTGGGACATCAATTATAATTTGTTTGTAAGGCCAAGTTCTTTGATCAACTTTTGAACACATTCAGTATCCATACCTCCATCCTAGCAACTGAAGGATAGTCAAAAGAGAAATATCCAACAAATGGTGGTTGGTCCATAGGATGATTCATTACTTGACAATGCTTATCATGAAAGCCTTGATGAGCCGATATGTCAATATTATTGATCTTGCAAAGTTCATTAACAATTGTCAAAGGCAATTACATTTTAAATGGAGGTTAAATGACAACTCGAAGATGTGGCAGTGAAGAAAGAGCAGTGTTTGAAAGATTACAGAATGGATGTGAGTGTTGATGAAGACAAGTCAGATACAAATCATTCTTATTGTTGTAATGCTTGTTTTTCTATGTTTGACATGTAAGCATTAAGGGAGGGAATTGGAAATAATAGTGCTTCCATGGCTTCCATGTTGAGTTTGGAATTGGTTTGAGATTCGTAGGAGGTAGTTGAGAGATTTTCTCAACTCCTATCTCTAATGTTAGAAGTAGTTGAATCTAAGTTCAACTATATAACTGTATTGTAACAGAATGAAGTGTCCGAGAGAGATTTATTTTTGTGTAATTTGAGTAAACATACTCTCTCTCTCTCTCTCTCTCTCTCTCTCTCTCTCTCTATATATATATATATATATTCTAACAAGTTCATCAAGTGACAATTCTGTTCGGTGTGGAGCATGATTATTTAGAGGTCTTTGTTTCAGCCAGATATATACCTTAGGAAGTTTGTACACCCCTCCATGCAGGGGGGTGCGGGGGGGACTTGTCCCCCCCGCAATGGTTCGAGGGGGACGATCCCCCCTGTTGGGGGGTCTGGGGGCCAGTGGTCGCCTGACAGGGGTTTCGGGGGCAGCGCCCCTGAAGCTAAAAATAAATGTAAAATTGCCTTGTAAAAGTATAGTAATTTCTAGTCAATCTGAGCCGTTCATTAGGCAGATGATCTGACGGTAGAACTTATGTTTAGTTTAGGGTTTTTTGCCCTAGAAGGAAACCACTCTCTTTGTATGAGGGCATTGTATTGAGGTTGTGTAATAGATGTGTATTCTCCTAGTGAGAAACAGAGAGGTGAGGCTGTGAGAGAAAACAGAGGATATTACAGTGGATCTACTGTAGGTTGTGCCTTTTCATTTTGTTGGATAATAGAAAGGAGGGACTGGTTGTTCGGGGTGGACGTAGCCCAAAATGGGTGAACCACGTATATCTGTGTCTCTCTAGTTTTATGCATTTTCTGTGTTTATATTTCTGCAATATTCTATGTGTTCCATTGCTCTGTAATATATAATTTTCTAACAAAGACATGTTGTTAGAAAGTTTTCCCCAAAACACTTACATATATCAGCACCAACTTGCACATATGATTTTAATTTTGTTAATTATGTATATATTTACTTGTATTATTCAAATTATTGTAAGATTCATTCGAGAAAAAAAATGTTATATATTAAAAAAAAAAAATCATAATATTATAATGTGGTGGTGTCATGGAGTGATAAATATATAAATATAGATTTATTATGTAATGGGAAGGATCAATTTCTTTTAAAATCTAATTATTTAATTTCATGTCATTATTATTCTTATATTAAAGAATTAAAAAATTATATATTAAAAATGGTACTTCTATTTTTATAGTTTGGATTTAAGAGTCTAGTTTATATTAATATAATATATTATATATATATATATTATATATATATAGATAATATATATTATATATATATTAGAGAGAGAGAGAGAGGAGAGAGAGAGAGCATTATATTTATTCATGACGACAACCCCCTATAAAGGATTATAAAGCACCTCACTACTCTCATTGCAATGAACTATATGTATCTTAACTTAAACAAAAAAATTAAACAATTTAAATTTAGACATTCTATTTAATTTTATTTTGGTACATATATAGAAATTCAAAAGAAGCAAAGACAAATGGAATTTCTAAAAACTTGAAGATTCTCCCAAGCTAAATTGAAGTTAAACCTTGTATGGCTTGCCAATAAAGGATATTGACATGAGCAAGCCAATAACACTAACTCTTGGACATTTGGAGCTTGGATCCTAAGGCCTCGTTAAATATGTGAATACAATCAACAATGCAGAACAATAGCTCCTCTTCTACCAAGATAGTAAAATAAGAGTCATCAATGAGATGGTCATTAACCATTTGGCTCCCATTGAGGATAAGAATAGGAATACCCTTTAATAGACCAAATGAGGTGTAATGGTGGAGGAGATATTTAATTCCTTTGATCTGAGCACATATAGGGTTGGAACTAAGGGATGGCCTTGCATTATTGATGAAAATAGCCCAAATTCAT
This sequence comes from Pinus taeda, assembly GCA_000404065.3. Taxonomy (NCBI): domain Eukaryota; kingdom Viridiplantae; phylum Streptophyta; class Pinopsida; order Pinales; family Pinaceae; genus Pinus; species Pinus taeda. The sequence goes on from APFE030899041.1 coordinate 4,791, forward strand.
CATATTTGTTGACTTAGAGAAAGCCATGACATCTATAAATAGGTTTTCCACCACCTTCATAAATGATTGGTTAATACCCAAAGCCTACAACGTCACCAATATGAAATACCACTCCACCTAGTCATGTGCTTTATCAAAATTGAGTGTAATGAAAATGACCTATAAACCCAAGCACATAATGCATTCCATGCCTACTTGGAATTGCACTATATTATCAAATAGTAACTCCTCCCACAAATGAATTACATTTGTTTAGGCTAGACAATTTGGGGAAATAGACACTATAACCTCAAGGCTAGGGATTTATCCATAATCTTATAGGAAACATTTATCATCATATTAAACTTCCATTTAGTGACGATCTCAAGACTTCCCTCTTTTGGAATAAATTTAATAAGGCCTTTATTAATTAAAAAACCCAAAGTATTTTTTTATAATACTTGTACACCATAAGAAAATTAAACCCGACATAATCTCAAGAATTCTTACATAAATATAAATGATCTTAACACCACAACAAATCATTCTCCCACTCAAATTTATCTAATGCACTTGCGTCCTCTTATAGTTATTGAATGATCTTGGATACCTTCTAATATTAGTTTTTTTCCTTTACTTCTTCTATTAAATCAAATTATGGAATAGAAATATAACATAGAAAAACAAATGTTTCTTCTGCCCTTGAAAGTGCATCTACCACCATATTATGTTTTCCATTTTCGTAAATAATCTCAAAGTCATAACCTAGCATCTCTGTAACTTATTTTTGTTTCTCTTCTAAAGATGATTATTTCTCTGATAAGTACTTCAAACTATGATGATTTTTTTTTACTTTGAAGTGTCTTCCTATTAGGTAAGGGTATCATTTTTTATTCACAATTAATATGGCCAACATTTATTTTCCATAAATGGGTTTGAGTATGTTATTTCCTTTAAGTTGTGTTGGCTTAGTGGGTCCTGACACAGGTTCAAATTTAGTTGCACCAAACAAATTCCTACACTACTGGCCCTTTCGGCATCAATCCACATAGTGCGAACTAAAGTCTCACCCGAAGAAGTATGGGGGGATGCTGGAACCAAGTTTCCGCAACGAGAGATCAGCATGATGTCATTTTGTGACCTAAATCTACCTTCACGTAGATCGATAAGCCCTTATGGATTATCGATGGAAATCCATTTAATAAGCCTCTATACCTCCGCAAATGTCTATGACTGGTTTTTGCAAACTCTAAACAGGTGAATTAACTACTTATGTGCATCAAATATTACTCTTAACCCAATATTTACTCAGATTTTCTTAAGTGTTCGATAAATTTAACGTACAACGATATAATCTTCGTGTAAACCCTTAATGTCAATTGCATTCACATAACAATATAGATCCAGTAAATTTGTGCATTAATACAACATTATTTCATAAACTCGTCATTCATCGCAACATAAAGCACATTCATACATAACAAAAGTAAATAGGTAAAACACAAGAATTTATGTAATAATATTCTTTATTAATATTCAGTTCAGCTTATAGACTCAAGACTTCCCTGCGCACTCAGCTGCAGGGGTCCATGTACTCAGGTGCAGAATCTACTCTAGGCCTCTACGCACATAGCTATAGAGCATTTTCCTCCTCTAAGACCTCTATGTTCTTCCCTCTACTGACCCATTACATTCGTCTTCGTCATCGATATCTTGCCTTAGACTCTCTAAGACACACCTATTTATACAATCCCATGGTTCACGGACCATGGGTAGTTCTCAAAAATCCGACCTAACTTACATAAATAAGGGTAAAACCATTTTTGACTCTTTAACTATCTATGCACTCCGCGACCACAATTTGTGGAGACTTTACATTTCTTTACATAGAACTTGGGATTTTGCCCCAAAACTTGACCCAAGGGACCCCATCCCAACAAGTTGGTTGCTTTTGAAGGCAAGGGGCCTTATTTATTGCATTAAAACTACACCAATGGCATGGCCTAATGCATAAAACTCCATAATAAAGGTTTTTATGAAGTCAAGTGTGGCCAGGACAAGAGTTGTACACAAAGCCTCCTTAAATTTTTCAAAGGATTTGGTTGCTTCTTGAGTCCAAGAAAATGTTTCCTTCTTTAATAATGTTGTTAGAGGTGTCACTATTTTATCATAATTCTTGGAAAACTTATGGTAATAGCTTTTCAATCCTGAGAATTTGATTGGCCATTCCATTATAGTTGTAATTTTTCTAAGGTCCACTTTAATTGACACCTTCATGAGATACAATATGACCCAAATATTCCATTTTACCCAAAGGCACACTCTTAAGGTTTTTCATATTCTTCCAACAGTTTTAAGACCTTGTCAATATGTTGTACATGTTATACCCAATATATTTTATATATTAGTATGTCATCAAAATATATTAACTTAATTTTTTTTAAGAAGGGGTTTGAAAATAGAATTCATCAAGCATTGAAATGTTAAAGGTGCATTAGTAAATCCAATTGGCATAACCAAAAATTCACAATTACCTTCATGTTTTCTAAAACATATTTTTGGAATGTCTTCTTGCATTCTAATTTGATGATATCCCAAACAAGCATCCAAATTAGTAAAGAAAATTGATCCATGCATATCATATAATAATTCATTGATCACACGAATAGGAAACTTATCTTTGATTGTCATTTTGTTGAGTTGTATATAATATGGACACATATGCCATGAACCATCCCTTTTGATAACCATCACTATGGGTGAAAATAAAGCACTTTGTCTAGATTGAATGATGTCAGCTTCTAACATTTCTTGAATCAAGCACTCACCTTATTCTCCTGTGCATATGGATACTTGCAAGGCTTAACATTAGGTGTTACACTTCTAGGTTGGAAATGAACAGAATGGTAGGAATCTCACCAAATGACTTAGAATGCTTTTTGATAACTTTTTGGATATCCACTAGATTAAAGGATATATATGTTTGAACATCTAGTAAGCACAACAATGCAATTACACCATGGTGTCCCATTTTGAGTAATTTTTTCTTGTTGATAGAGCTTATTACTTTAGAGAGTTTCCCTTGGATACCTATAAGTTCGATTCCTTTTCCTTATAATAAAATTATCTTGAAAATTAAGGGTTATTGTTTATAATGATTGTTACCATTGAACCCCTAACACAACGTCAGCACCACCCTTTTGGATTGCAAGCATGGGACTACCCAATAAATAGTCCCCTATATTGAGATCAATATTATGGAACTTCCCTGAACAATTTATGGTACCATCATTTGGAATCATTACTTGAAACTTCAGTGCTAGATATACAAAGAAATTAATAAGTTTCGCTAATTTGTAATTGATGAAGTTATTGGTACTACATGAAATAATCAACATTGTTACCTTTTTCTTTTGATATATCCTTTTACCTTGAGCACTTGTGGTTTATTGATTCTCGCCAATGCATGTCAAGATATTGTTGAAGTAGTCTCTTTTAGCCTTGGATATTGTGATGGGCCCAATTATTGATCTTATTTATTTTCATAATTTATGTAGAATAATTGATTCATATTGCATTTATTCCCCTTATTGTACTTTTTGTCACAATTGAAACATAGTCCCTTTTCTCTTCTTCCATCCATTTGCTAAGGTGTAAACCTTGTTGGTCGAATGAGGTTAGTAGAGGGGGTATAATTCTCTCTATAGTTGTGAGTAACCACTATCCTAATAGCCATATTTTACTTTTAAATTTCCTTTCCAGGTTGAAATCATGCTCTAGGGATTTAGGTTCAAAGAGATGTAGTTCATGTTGGATGTTTTCCTTTAGAATTCCTGTAAAGAGATATAATAGTTTATGCTTTGGAATTTCCATTACCTTGAGACTTGTTTTGTGGAATTGTTGAATATGATCTGCAATTGGACCTCTTTTTCTAAAAATTTATCAATTGACTAAAGAAAGCATTGGTCTTAATATCCCCAAAATGTGCTACCAATTCATTTGTAGAAATGGATCAAGAGATAATAAAATCCTTTTTTTGATTCACAAATCCATTGATACATACAAATTTATAATTTTCTAAAAGGATGCAATATGTACCTTTTGAAAGGTTGACACTTTATGCATATCAAATAATTTCTCCATATAGAATATCCATGTTATAGGGTCTTCACTATCGAACTTCCTCATATCAATTTTTGGAATGAAGTGGTTCCTTAGTGCTAACTTGAATATATGATGATGTGGATCTTCAAATGATGTATAATCATGATTCTAATGATCCATCTTTATTTCCTCTACATTTTTTTGACTTCCTTGCATCTTGGTATCTTCTTTAGGGAGTCTCTCATCCAAGTTATGTAAGATTTTTTCAATTCTTCCTACTTTAGTCTATATGAATTCTAGTTTCATCCATATTCTTTTCCATCTATTTTCTACTTTCATCCATTTTCTTTTCCATCTATTTCCTACTTTCGTCCATCTTATTTTCCATCTATTCGTTATTTTCGCCCATCTTCTTTCCATATTTTTACCCATATTGCATGCCACCTCTTCAATCTAGTGAAACAAATTATTCTCTTTCTTCTTGAGTCATGGATCAACTCCTTGGAGGGATAGTTGGCGAAGTAAAATTTGAAGTAACCTTTGGAGCCATGTGGGGAAATAATAATTCTCCTCAAAATTTCATTGTTTGAAATTTTCTAGAAAAAGTTAGAGAAGATGCCAATATGTCTTAATTGAAGGAGCATGTGATATCCCCTTAGCGTTTTTAATGTAAATTTGTATGTGGTTAAGTGTGATTGTTTCTCTAACTTTGATAACTTATTTGGAAACTAGTTTATTAGTAATGTATTGTTGATGAATATTAGATGTGAATTTGTAATTATTATGTTGTTAATGAAATAAAGGAATCTGGAAATTAATGTTGAAACAACATCTGGCTGAAAGAGATAAGGTCGTAAGTTAATGTTGAACATTGATTACCATATTCATTTAGTCCTAGGCATATAATTTAAATGATTAGATTATTTATGATTATGGAGATTATTTATCCATAACTTTTGTTAAAGAAATGATGTTGTCTTTAAGAGTGGAAAGTAGTGCTCATGAATGAGCTAGTAACTACCTGCCACATGTTGGGTGAGATGGAGGTAGTTACCAACTAACATGTGTGTTTGTAGGGAGGGTAACCTATATTATATATATTTTTGGCTAAATAAAATCGCACAATGAAAAAACTGGCGAAAGGAAAAATATGATACAAGATAGAAAAAAGAAGATTGTAGACTTGTGCTCAAGGGTACCATTTTTTGGACAATGGTGTCAAGGGTGGGAGGAGATGGGTAGTTCTTGTATTAGTTTCTAGACTCCTCTTTTATTCAAGCCGGTACTTTGAACTCTTAAATTGTGAATATCATATGAAATAAAATAGTATGATATTTAATGATTGTATTCTATGTAATAGAAGAAGGATTTTGTATGTGTAGACTAGTGAAATGAGTATACAAAGTTTTTTTTTCTAATTTTAGAATTAGAATATCTCTCTGTGTAGACTAGTGAAATGAGTATACAAAGATTTTTTTTCT
>APFE030899044.1:3364-13469 GCA_000404065.3 Pinus taeda
TCTTCACCTCAATTAAAGCTTAGATCACCCAACACTATGAATGTACACCAGAAAACCAACAACACTTCTCTATAAGATACAAAATTCCAGCCCCCAAATCTCTATGATGAGGGATCCATATATGGATGATTACAGGGAGGTGAGTCATCTTCTGGGTCTTGATTAGTGTCCTCTCTCTGATAGTTCTTGCTTCCACTTGGAGAATGATGATCTCTTACTCATCCCTGGTTGAAAACAGAGAGGCAAGTGTCAAAGGGGAAGCTTCTGGAAGATTCCTTAATCTTCCACCTTGCATTTTGTGCCTACCATTTGTCCATTCCCGACCATCAGACCCTACAGAGGAGCAAATCAATATGCATCGAACCTTGTACACTGGGAAGGTGATATGCGTCACACCCTCTACACTGGGTTTTCAGTATGGTCCAGTTTTGACCATTTATGAGCAGTTTTTAGTGGAGAACTTCTGGGAGATGATGTAATCAGCTGACCTTGTTCCTTTAGGCAGTGAAGCAACACTTTTAGGGACTTAGGAGCCCTCATTTTATGGGCATTTATGATTGGGGTTGAAGTGCCCAAAAATTTCTATAACAGAGAAAGTCACTAATTGTGTAAAAATGTCAAAACAGATTTGAAGGTGTGCACACGGCAAAATGGGCAGTCTTAAGGTTAGCTTGGAAAATTTTGAGGAAGATAATATGAACTTCATATGATTACCACGAAAGTTTAGACTGACTAATAATGATTGAGTCAGAATTAAGCTTATCATAGAGAGTCATACATTTCATGGGATAATGAGATCATGAAGCTTTTATATCCTCGAAACTTTTATCATATAAATTTCAAAAGAAAATCTTAGAAGGAAATCTCGAAATGAAAAAAAGTGGCTTTGAGGCAATCAATGCCAAGTGCAACTTTAATTGAATTTAATCAAAACATTATTCAAAATAGACAGAGTAGAGGTATTGCTGTAAAAAATTTAAAAAGGGAAGCAAGAATTAAAATTTTCTTATAGGGAGAAAATGTTTTCACTGAACATGTATGAGGATAGCTGATTGCTTTGTTTTATTTTTAATCTAAAGAACTTTTGAAAATAAATTAACTACATTAACTCTACTCCTATTCTAACCATATACATAAAAAATGACTAGGTATAGTCATATTTCCAGTGTAACCATTTTCTCATTTTAATTGCTGCATGTATGTATAGTTCAAATGTTAGTAATAAAAATACAAATGTAATTAAACTAAGAAAATTAAATATGAAATCAGAATGTACAGTTATCGTTAGCAATTTAATGAAAACCTCTTTCTCTTGAAATTTCTTTCCAATTGAAAACCAATTGGATCATAGAAATCTGGATGGATTTCCATCAATGATTGGGAAATGTTCAAAAGAGGAGATGATAGGCCAGATTGTGAAGATGAGCTTTTAAATTCAAAGGCCTGGAAAAAATTGTTAGTATTATGTACAAATGTTAAATCATTGACAATCTTCCATGAAAGAAAACTCTCCAAATATTTTTCAAATGAATTAATGAAAAATGGATGGAAATATTTCAAATGAAATGGAAAATTATTAATTAAATTGGATTGTTGGCCAGATTGTAAAAATACATTCTCTTGTTGATATTGCCTTTGAAAAGATAGAAGCTTTTGATAAAACATTAGCATTGATTGAAATTGAAATTGAAATAACTTTTGATGCTCTTGACTATAATATAAAACTTCAATTTTCAAACAAGGCAATATATCAATTGAATGTTTCATAGTAAAGTGTTCAATATGCCATCATAAAGTGTCAAAAATCTGAAAAATAAGATTAGAAATAAAATCTAATTTTCAACAAAAGAGGCGAGGAAACAAAAATAAAATGAAATCACTATTGTTACAACTAATGTTACAGCATAATTGAGATCGTTTTGAGATTATTTCTTTTTTCACAAGGTTTGGCCAGAATTATGGAATTTGAGTAATTTTGAATTCCAACTTGTGAATTAGAAAACGAATTATGATTATGAGTAGGAATGAGAGCTTGATCATGATATGAATCATAAATTGGAATGTTTTATTGAATGGTGAAATCATGAAGATAATTTGCTACTCTAAAATGAGGATTGGTTGGGATAATTTCTAAATTGAAGCGTTCCTCATTCTTAGATGTTATTTGAATTTTATCATGAGGATTCTCTTGAAAAGAATAGAAATCGACATCCTCGATGTCAGAGTAAATATCATAAATGACTTTACAAGATTCTCTAGGATTCCCTTTGATCTCATCCAATATATCAAAACAAGGAGGAACAAGAATTTCATGTTCATTAATGGTAAAAGAATGATCAGCAATTGTTTCTCTATCTTGATAAAAATTAATTGGTATTTCATTTAGATCAACCTCTGTATTTTCCGCAAAATCATTAATACCAAGAGGGGAAAATTACCATTATTAAAAATATCAGGATAAAGGGAAAAATGTGAACCTGAAACAATTCATTTAAAACTATCTCTGTTTGAGAACTCTTGTGCGTTCTATTCACTATAAATTTCAGATTCAAAATCATTCCTTTGTGTAATCATGCTTTCTTGAAGAAGGTTGCTTTGCTGCTCTGATTTCGGCATTTTCTCATCATGGAAAAATTCAGAAATTTGTACAGTAGTTTGCATGTTATTATTTACTTTGATTTCTGCTTGCACTTGATGATTTGCGATTTGATTTTCCGAATTTACTTCAAAGTAGCTTTCATATTTCAAAGTGGCTCTTTCTTCAAAATTGTTGTTGTTGTCTTCTTGCATTTGAATAGAAATATTTTCCAAGTTTTGTGAAACCACTTCATCACAATTTATTTTCACATCCATATTGAAATTCTCATTTATGTGAGAAGGGGATGAAACAAAACTTGAACTAATTTCATATGGATTGGGAATGGGAGGAAGAGAAAAAATATATTCAAACCAATTTAGTGATTTTTTTTTTTTTCCGTAGGTTTATCTTCAACTTTAAATCTTAAACAATTCAAGTGAAATTGAATATTAAAATCATTAACAGACTCATTTTCAAACCTTCGTATATATTCAATTACTTCACATACCTATCCATAATCATAGCCGTCAAATTTACAAATGAAAATTGTAACAGCTGCGAATTGAGGCAACTGGAAGAGTTTTACACGAGTTTCTGGCTTTTGCCGCAAATGTGAGAGTAAAAATTCTGCATAAAATGCCTTCATCAATTCCTTGAAAATCATAATTTGAAACATTTTAAATAAATTGAAAGACATGGTTAAAAGCATAAGAATTTCTCTTACCATTAGACTTTTCCTGAGACAAGAGTCTTACCACTTTGGGTGGAGTATTGGAGGATGCACGTCCATGGATGCAACTCCAAATTGGAAACTTAAGAGGAGTCATCGTGGTTAAATAAAGTGTTAAATTGAAAAGACTCCAAAAGACAAAAAATCTTAGGCCCTCCTTCTAGCGCCAAAAAAGTTGATGCCTCGAAAATCATTACAACAACAATGAGGGATAATCACCTGGTCCAGACCTTAAAGCAGCTCCTTTTCCATCTGGTGTGGTGGCTCCAACTAGTTTAACTAGGTCCAGTTACCTTCTCCCTATCGCTATTGGTTTATGATGTATCTTTTACTACCAATATTTAGGGATATCAGATCACTTCTTCTTGCTGATCAGGCAAGAGAATGACCCTTAAGCTGATTTGGGTTCAGCCAAGCCACAACTAAAGTTTTGCCTCTTTGAGAAGAGGATTTAAAAGAATATAGAAATTAATCTAAATGCAAGCTTATTCTATAATGCAAGCAAAAGAAACTGATCTAAATCCTATCTTAATTAAGCAGATATAGATCTAACCCAACTAAGAGCAAGATAATTTAAATATTGGGATTTAAACATGTCTTGCTTATAATGAATATCAAGTTAATGAAGTAGTTCAATTAACTGATATTATGGATATCAAAACAAATCCTATTGAGACCTTTTAACTGAAATAATAAGCCAACAACATTCCAGGAAGTAGTTCAAAAAATGATATTGATTATCAAATCAATAAATCCAATAATTAAACAATAATATGCAAAAATAGTTCACAACACATTACTATTTAATAAATCAGTTTTATAAAATAGATTTGTGAGTAAGTAGTTACTCAGAAATCAGAATTTAATCAGTAAGAACAGAGATACATAATAATAACATTGAGACAAATTACCCATATTGACAAGAGTGCACAAACATGAACAAAATGAGACACTCCTATTACCATAAAAATGAAACTGATATTTCAAACAGTAGTATTAGAAATACCAATTTATTGCATCCATTTCTCTGACCTTGTTTTCCAACAGTCCTTTACATTGCTTGAACTTTTGCCTTCAAAACTAGAGCCACAGTGGTGCGAACTCTGCCCCTCATACATGATTCAAGATACAAAGGAAAAATCCTCAATAATCCCCAGATCTGAGATTTTATCTCCTCTCTCCTACAACTCTAAATTCCTATTACAATAGTGCTTTTAGAAGTCTAGAATTGCAGAGGACAGCAGCCCCTTTTTCACATTCTGCAATCTGCTATTTATAATATTTGTGAAGGAATTCTTGAAAGGAAAGTTTGTTGAAGAGAAATTTGCCAAATCCAATTTTATTTTCTCAAAATACAAATCTTTAATCGCTGGAGCTCTCTCATTGATTGAGATCCTTTTCTCCATATTTTTTCTACTCTTTTCCTGCAAAAAGAAATTAAAGTAGATTAATATGCAATTAATAAAATAAAAATATCATTTCTGGAAATTAAATCAATTCCAATAAAATACAATTAAATAAATAATTGAAAATAAAGTATAAGCTCTCTATTGATGCCTGGGATGGTTTGATTGGCCAGGATATTGTTGACAAATGGATCTGCATTGAGAAGAGGCTTTAACAAATGAAAATGCAAAAAATAAAACTCAAAAAATTGATTTTGTTTTAGAAATTCGTAGCTTGATCTTCTGCTTGATTTTTGACCCAATAAATGACCAAATCTGTTAGTGAAACCTCCTCAGAAATATTCTCCTTGATTTTATCTTTCCAATGAGCTGTCCTAGGCCTCATTTGGCCAAGTAAAACTCATTCTATGAACTTCCAAATTTTATGAGTCAAATATGGTATAAATCTGGAAATTCTGTTGCTGGGCTAAAAATCTAATCCTAAATTAGGATTCTAATTAATTCTAAATTAATTATTAATTATAACTAAACTAATTATTAATAACTATTAATTAATCTAACTAATATAATTAAATATTTATAACTAATTAATATTAATCTAAATAATAAAATTTTAATTTAATTTAATTAATTATGATTTATATATTCATTAATTTAATTAATCTAAAATTTAATATTAAATATTAACTTTCATTTTGATATTTACACTACACTATTCTCATGTTTATTCAATTCACTCATACGTATGAGTGATTTGAAGACTCAAACAAATATAAAACTTATGACATGCCTTTGTTTTAATGCCCCATGCATATCAGCGATTGGGGAAGGAGGTTATTGCGGGTTTTTAAACTTGTCATACGCAATAGCTTTGATCTGATTGCGTAATTTATTATCCCTTTGACTTTTTGTTTATCGGCGAATTGGGGGTATGGAGGTTCTCAAATTTGTCACAATGCCAAAGTCCCCGATGCGATATAAAGCAAATTAGCAGTCAGAGTCGGGAGGGTATCGAGGTTCTTAAACTTGTCACGATGCAAAAGTCCCCGATGCGATTAAACTCCTGATGCAATTAAATTTATTTTATATATAATTAATTATATATTAAATTTAAATTTAATTTAATTTTATATAATAATTAATTTGAGATTTAATATATAAAATTAATGTTTTATTTTGATTTTATTTTAATGAAATTTAGTTATGAAATTATCTAAACTATAGCCACTTAGATATTCTGGTTTTTTAAAATTAGTAATTGATTTGGAAATTGAGGCAAATTTCTTAAATCTCGATGCTTAATGATTTGGCTGTATAAGTAAAAAATGAAAAAAAATGTTACTAAGAACTAACTAGGTGTTAATATTCAAAAATAAATGCAATATTGAGTTAATTTATTTACAAAATGCAATATTGTACAATATTATGCATTTTTAACTGAGACTAGATAAATGATTAGACTTTCAAAGGAGTGCCATTTTCAAACCAGTTGACCAAATGAGGCGAAACAAGTGTCAATGGAAAGCTTATAAAAAATCAAATTTAACAAAGCAATCAAAACAAGAATCCAAAGAAAATGAAAAATTAACAAAAGCGTAGGGCAATCAACTAAATAAAAATCCAAAAAGGTGTTTAGCCAAAAAAATTTATAGAAAGGGTCCCCATTATTTGAAGTGAACACATCAATAATGGGGGGTTGTGTTTTTTACCACAACAGGTTCCTAATCATGATTTTGTTCATGGCCCGGTAATCAATTGAAAGTCATCAGGTACCATATTTATTTTGCACAAGAACAATTAGGCTTCCACAAGGTGAGGAACTTGGTCAGATGTGCCCTTTTTGGAGTATTTATTATACTTGGTTGTTGATTTCCTCATTTCCTCATTCATATCATTTTTTATAATGTTGTTTTCCACACTTCTTCATCAGTTGCTTATGTTGGCCCAAGTAGATCCATTTTCCTTTGCAAACCTATCCTTGTCTTAACAAAAAATATTAAAAAATCTATATGCGATTTTTCCACAATAAAAACGCATATGTACATGGTTCCCCTAAAATCTTCCCACATATAACATTTTAAAATTTGAAAAAATACATAATTCAACTATTTTTTGTGTGGGTTTTACGGGTTAGACTGGAAACCACCTATAAGATCCCATAACATAACTAATCCATATAATTTGTAGTGGTATAAATAGATCCTATGTATTTCCCTCATAGGCATCCAACTTATTAGCATCCATGATCTATCGAAGTTCCCTCGTATTAGGTGTAAAAGAGGCGCTCACCTTCCTCCAAATATTTAGGCTCACCTTGTTGTACCTTGGTGGTGGTAGCAATGGCACTAGGTTATACATGAATTATTTTCTTCCCCTTGTATAGTTATAATTTAGAGTCAAAATATACATCAAACTTTGAGGCTTTCAGCTTGGCCAACAATGACTTCCTTGCACAACATTCTTCAGTTCTAGGGGCTCTAGTGGAGCTCACACCACTTTACCATGTCTTACTTCATCTTTCCATTACTATTATGTGTTTCTAGCTTATATGGGTTTTCCTGGGGTGGTCCACCTTGGCTCTATCCTTTTTTCTTTTATTTTAGATGGCCTTTCCCTACTTCTGCTCTAATGGATTCACATATCCAAAGTCTTACTTATTTTGTTTAAATTTTTGTTAGATTTTGCAACATCGTTGTGTTGCACCAAGTTAGGAGATGTCCAGAAACTTTATTTCTGTCTAGATGCATCCATGGATACTGCCACAGTAATTGAGCATTAGATGTCGCTCAAATTCTTTGATACCTTTCTTGGTGCATAAGGTATGGAGATATTAGACCTTGCTCATAAAAAATGTAGCTTAGGTATTGGACCTTGTTCATGCCAGAGGAAGTTTTTTCTAGGTTAGAGCTTAGCTTATGTTATAGTAGAATATGAAGGACCTACTGAATATGCTACAACATTTTTTCCCAAATCTTGTTGAAAATGAGGATATCCAGATGTACAACCACAAAACATTTGGTGAAATTCTACAAGATATCATCCACCAGCCTCATAAAAGTTGTTGGGGAATTCATCAAACCAACAGGTATGATCGACCATTCAAAAATAACCTCGTTGGACTTGAAAGAAGCCTTCCATACATAAATTTGTTATATTAGGACTTGGTGATAGCCAAATTTCAAATCGATCTTACTAAATTACTTTCCCCCCTTGAGTTGGTCAGGAAGGTTGTTAATATGAAGGATTGGGTATTATTTCTTGACTTTGATTTTGTTCAAGGCCCAGTAAATAATGCAAAGTCACCATATCTCATCTTTATTTTGCATGAGTACAATTGGGTTTCCACAGGGTGAGGAACTCAGTCAGATGTGCCCTTTCTTGAGCAACTCTTAGAATTGGTGCTTGATTTACTCATTTTGTAGAAGAGTGCTGTGGTTGATTGGCCTTGATCTGGATTGGATCATTATATTATTTTTCATCCATCTTGATTATCTTATAATGAAAAATGCACGGGAATTATCACTCAAGACCATTTTTACCGACAGGACGCAGTTTGGCAAGTTAGGGTTTGAAACATTTTGGGAGAATTTTGAGGCATAAAATAATGTTTTTAGGGGGATGGAAATTTTAAGTTTCATCCCCATATCTTTTCTCACTATTTCAGACATAGATACCTTTCTAATAGCGCAACAATTACATCAATCAGATTCCATATGTGAAAGTTATGTCACATACAAGTTGACCTTCTTGTTTTCACCACCATAATTTGAGAGGATGCCATGTAATTCCCCTTTAGTCATAAAATATGGGCTAACCATGTGATTATGATATAGAAGAATATAGAATAGCTATATTGTAAGGGTTGAGGTAGTAAAAACTAACCCCTAGTAAACTATCAATTATGTTATTACCAGACCACTAGGAGGAAAAGGGGTTCCTTTCATTCGAGTGCATTTGTTCCATACATAAGAAAAAATAGCCAAGAGGGATAGGAGATAGAGCATGTGGAGAGAATTTGTGCATTATAGTAGCCAAAAAACCATAGGCCATACTTCTTTGTACTCGCAGCCATATTTCCATTCAAAGAAATAGAGAAAAGTGACATCACCATCCAACTAGGTTTTTCTCCCAAAAGGGTTTCCCGGGCCATATCTTGTGTCAAATGTGTGTGTGATATTTTGTTTCATTGTTCTCTATTTATTGTTGGATGTGGAGCCTAATTTTCTTCCTGATATTTTATAGGTTTTTTGTTTCAACCATGTTGCATCCATGTTCCTAATGGGGTGGCAATGCCACTTGTTTAATCATTGTCAGGGGGGTCCAGCGGGGGGCGACAATGACTTTTATGAGCTACCCCTAGCGGGGGTTCGGGGCAGCACTATCAAAGCTAAAAGTAGATGAAAATTTTCCTTGTAAAATATTGTAATTTCGTAGTCAATTTGGGCCATTTATTATACAGATGATCTAATAGTAGAAGTTATGTTAATTTAAAGTATTTTTCCCTAGAAGGAAACCCTTGGTTTATATGAGGAACTATATTACAGTGGTGTATTATTTTTCTGAGCGAGAAAGAGAGAGGAGATTACGTGAGATAAAAGAGGAGATTACATTGGATCTATTGTAGGTTGTATCTCTTCTTTTTGTTGGATAATATAAAAGGAAGGATTGGTTGTTTCTCCATGGATGTAGCCCAAATTCGGTGAAACATGTATATCTGTGTCTGATCTCTTGTTTTATGTGTTTTTGTATCTGTTTTCCACAACATTTTGTGTATTTCATTACTCTGTTAATTAATTTATAATAATTGATATCAAAGCCGAAGTTTTATTTGGCTTATAGATTCGCAGATGAGAAGGGTTCTTGGTTCAAGCGGGAGCAATGGTAGAGGATGGTAGGTTTAGGGTCAAGAAATTTAACAACCAAAACTACTAGCTGTGGAAGATGTAGATCAAAGTTTATTTGTATCAAAAGATTTGTACCTACCATTGAGCAGAAAAACAAAAAATCTGACAAGTATGATTGACATAGAATGGGATATTCTCAATAGTAAGGCACTAGGTGTTGGAGAGGTAAATCCCCTCTACGGATAGAGGCGATCCCTACTAGCCCAAAACGGGTCTAGCAACAATCAAACAATGCTACCACGCAAGTTCCTAATTGCAAATAAAAGGTAGATGATGAAGAACTACTTGGATTCCAACACTTTTGTTCGTGGAAGAGACGTCGCCCACGCTCCTTTGCCTTGGCCGGTCACAGTCCTCCACTATCCTCATGAATGGACACCTACACACAAAGAGAACAACACAAACACAAGCGTGAAATCTAATAAATGCAATTATACATCAGTCAGGAAGCATATAACTCAACATCAATCATTACAAAGACATGAGA
>APFE030899049.1:0-45248 GCA_000404065.3 Pinus taeda
ATTCTCTTGCCTGATCAGCAAGAAGAAGTGATCTGATATCCCTGTCTATTGGTAGTTAAAGATACATTATAAACCAATAGCAATAGGGAGAAGGTAACTAGACCTAGTTAAACCAGTCGGAGCCACCACACTAAACGGAAAAGGAGCTGCTTTAAAGTTTGGACCGGGTGGTTATCCCCCAATGTTGTTGCAGCGATTTTCGAGGCATCAACAGGCCATTAGATCTTCGATGGATAGATCTAACGGCGATCGGGCGGTGAAGCTACGTGGTAGTTAAACGGGTGAGTGGATAGGTTAGGCGGTAAACGATATTGATCGCACCGCCTTTGAGCATAAAGCGGTAAAAGGACAGGGGCGTGCAATCCCACTTAGAGGGCCACACATATCAGTGGATGAGAGAGAGAAACCACTCTCATCATGTGCTAACGTTCGGGTGATTTGCGGGCGCACAGAGAGCGAATGCTGTCAGATCTCGATGGGGATGATCGAACGATCAAGAAATGGTCATGCAGGTCACTTTATCGGGCGTGACAAGAGTCGCTGGATCGACAGGGGAAATCAACGGCGGAGATTAAAGGTGATGAGTTTGTAAAGGCGCAAAGGTTTATGGGAGGGTTTTATGAGGGTTTAGACTTTGAGCTCGAGGCTTAAAGTAAAAGGGTTTTTGTGGTTTTAAAAGAAAAACAGAGGAAATAGAGATGAAGGGTGATGAGCGGGGTAAAGGAAAAAGGTGAAAATGACCATTATGGGACTCCTTTGAGCATAACCAACACAACCAAGCTTATCTCTGACCTTCAAAAACCATAGTTATATAGCAGAGCTAACACAACCATTCAAGCATCATATACATTAGTGAATTTTGTTGCTTGTGCTTCTTTGTGATTAAAACTAAGATTTTAAAGCCAATTATAACCTTGTCAACAAATGAGAAGATAAGGAAATACTTGATTTTCTTTGTTGACTCTAGAAACTGTACCAAAATATCTTCCAAAATATATACACTAATGTTTAACTGATCTAGGCAACAGTACAATTGTTCTGGATGGCCTCCATGCCATGAAAGTGAAAATTGATTTTCATCTTTATCACCCTGTAGATTTTCAGATAAGATTTGTGATGATATTTCTACTGATTGAAATGTTTGTCTGGTGAAACCTTTATCATCTTGATTTTGAATCTCATAGTTAATTAATGGAGAAAAATTCTGATTGCATTCATCATCTAACATATCAGCTATTGAATCATAAAGACGTGGAAGGATAGTTGCAACCTATTACATATGGGTTTTCATGGGACTTCGTGGATTTCTGCATGTTGTCCATCCTTTTCATTGGAGATATTATACCATATTTCCTTTAAAAAATGAAATGATTCAAAACATAGTGGTATAGAACTTTCATGTGTCATCTGATCATACGTCTCAATAGAAATTGATCACTGCACTTGTGAAACTGAAGAATCCAGATTAAGATTTTCATTGTCTTCTTTGTTGTCAATATCAATACCTAATGACCGCTGAATTTTTATTGCTTTAAAGTTTTCTCTGATGAACTAAAATGAAGAAAAACAAAGAGGCAAAGAAACTTCACTTATTTCCAAATTTTCTACACTTTCTTCCTCACTTTCATAGTTGATATGAATAATATGATCACTGTTTTCAAGCTGCTGAAACTGAATTTCTTTATTTCCCAAACTAGTTTCTGTTTGCTATGAAAAGTTAGTTTGGATTTGAAGAACATAGTTATCATCATACTAATCATATTTAGGAAAATCATTAAAAGAAGTAATGTCATCAAACATACACATTAGATCAGTAGATTTCCTCTCCACATATTGCTCTATAAATATATCTTCTAATCTATGGTAGTTGGAATTAGCAGGAATTTGTTCATGGCTATTAACCTCTTCTTTTTGTGAAATAAATGTGTCATGGTGATTTTGAACAAAAAATTTATCTTTAATTGTGATCTTTTGTATCCTTTCCTATATTTTTCTTACCAAAATGTCGAGTTTTACCTCTGCAATGTTGTTCTTCTGTCCTCTTGCTTTCAACTTTTCTCTTCTAATTTGCAGATTAACTTCTACATCTACTACAATGTTCTACATCTATTCTAGTGTTGAGGGGTTTCTTTCTCTTAGCTAAAATTCTATCTCTGGATCAAATGCTTTTGGATAATGCAAGAGAGCTAAATCAGAAGGAGGTCTTATATTTGATGGGATTGAATAATAGATTTGATTAAATCTATTAGAAAATTGTTGTATTGTTTCATTTGGCTGTCTTTTTAATGGATTATATTCTTCTATGATCACAAAAAGATTGACTTTGATTACCTATCTATAAAGGAAAATTTTGACAAACTGTTGGAAATTTGAGATGCTTGCAATAGGTAAATTCTTGAACCAACTCTTTACTCTACTTTGCAGAGAGAGAGCAAAAAGTCTGATTCTAACATCATCTTCATCAATCTTAAATAAGTCCAGATAATTCTCAAAACCTTGAATATGTTTTTCGGCAATGATTTTACCATCTTCTCCATCAAACCTAGGGAGATACTTGTAATAATTGTTAGGGAAAACATGGAGTGTAGGAGGTAATATGAGTGGCTTATACCTATCAGGAACTTTCCAAGGTACATGAATATGTACAGGGATTTTAAGATCATTCTTGATTATTTGAGATTTCTTCGTTGGAAAATGATCATCATAAGATTCAAAAGAAAGATGCTCAAATGTGTAAGGAGATTTTATATTTAAAAGTTTCAAAGGAAAATAATTAAAAAAAAATAATCTAATATCTTCTCTAAAATACAATATACATTGAAAAACCTTCTTGATGAGAAAAAACATGATGTCTTGGATAACAATCCAAGTCAGAAACTTGATCTTCCCATGTTGTTCTTTCAGGTTCATTCCTCCAGTGGAGTCTTGATTGTGAAATTGATTTGTAGTCACCAAGTGGACGATTTTAACCTTTCTGTGTCTGATCACTCTCCACCATCATAGATCAGATCTGAACCTATAAAATATTTCTAAGGAAAATGTTAGTCGTTCCCCAGTATGGTTGCCAGAAATGTTATCACTCCAAAATTTCCTTTGAAAAATTAGCAAAAGAAGGAAATAATAGAGGTAACCACAAACCACTTTTAGAGATCAGGACCTAGCCTTCCTAATGCTCAGAGAGGGCTCTCTCTCTAAAATTTAACTTTGTTTTAGTTAAGATGTTTTTAGGCTAGTTATGATTGTTCAAAGGGTTTTTGATTTGTATTTGAGATTGGGTGGTGGGATCTACTTATACAGATGGATAAAATGATGTCTCTATAGACCATTGGGCTATGGAGTCAAACAATAAGGAAGCATAACTAGATTAACTCACTAAAGGGAACTTTCAAAGGACAAGATAACAAAGTGTTTTCAGATCTTTGAGACAAAGGAGTGAAAGGGTTTCACTCAAGGTGAGAGAGCAGTTAAGGGTTCTCAGACCTGGATAATGAATGATGAATGAAGGGTTAATCAAGATCAAAGGGAAATCAAGAATCCTTTAACCTAGATATTCATGAAATTAATCTAAATAAAATAGCAATTAAGAATTCTTTAATTTAAATATCGGAACAAAACATTCAAATGCATAACTATTAAGACAAAGTATAATTAAACATATTCTGAAATATTATTCCATTTATAACATTTAGATTGAGAAAAACATTAAATATTATGAATAACTTGAGAATAATAACAACAACACATGAGAATACTTGTCTGAAATTCGCTTAACACATGAATGCTTTGAAATTTCCGATCTTTATCCATCAATCCAGTTTGCTAGCTCATCGAATGATACAATAACCCTTTGGGCTTTCTAATCAAAAAGTCTATAGAAATTTCTAGTAGATTCCACACCAAAATACTTCAAATGAAGAAGTATTTATACAAATTCTAAACTGAAATATCTTGAAAAAATATCAAGATTGGTTTGATAAATATCTCAAACTGTTTTACATTAGTAGAACTTAAATAAAGGACACTCAAAACTAATGAATCTATTTGGCACTATATTTATGGATTGATGGTGAAAAAAATAGAAATTCAAATTTGATAGCAACTCTTAATTGATGATGAAGCTTCCAAGTCACTAACTAAGTCCTTCCTTGGTGCATTCTACCCCAGAAATTCTGCAAAATTAGGGTCCAGTGATACCTTTGTATATCTCAATCAAAGATAGATATGTAAAAGATGAAAGCGTTTATTGTAGATAAGTACGTTATTGAGATAAACCTCTTTCAGTTTTCCAAAAGTCAGCTCCAGTTGTTCACAATATGCTCTGCAAAAAGATGTCAAAAACAAGATTTTTCACAATTTGAAAACAAGGTTGTGAAGATATGCATTTATATCCCTTTTTGTAATACCTGTGTAACACGTGAGATAGGTTTTTGTATATTGGAATTTTAGGAACACAAACCTCCTCCAGTTTCTCAAAATGCATCTTGCATTGGCCACAATAGTTTCTATAAAATTATGAGTTAAGCAGGAAATTTCTGGAAAATGTACCATTCTTGCTCTGATTTTATCTTTTAACTGTTTTTAGCTTTACTTTGGCTAAACTTCATTGTTGTTGGTGAAAGTGTTTTCATCTCTATTTAACCCTTACTACCTCCATGTTTACTTTTACTATTTACCTTGACTGCTCAGTTTTTTCATCTATCTTCACTTTGATTTTTCAATCTGATACACTTTTGCTCTGATGACCTGTCAATATCCTTTACTATGTTTTTACTTTTACTATACATTTTAACTTTTTACTGTGTATTTCAACAGTAAATCATTTAGTTTTTTTATATGTATCAGCATATGGTAATGGATATTGATCAACTTTCTGTATGTTTGATCTATTTTCCTTTTCACTCTATGCTCTGTCTAGTTCCTTTTTTTTAACAGTCAATGTGTCTTTGTGAATGATTTCTTTCTATGTTCTATGTATAACTATTTTCTTCTTCTGAATAAAGGTTTTTAAATAGATTTCCTTTCAAGTCTTTGAGTAAACAAGTTTTATGACTATTATCAAAATTGTTTATGCAAGCTCTGGTCTTCTGCTAATTACCTGCAAAATACAACAAATTGTTAATAAAACACAACTTTGCGAGGAGATGACTGGAGGCCGTACTGAAACTGAGAAGAATTGTGGACAGAGTCCAGAAGGTGTTCAGGAGGGAATCCATGGTGAAATCATGTCTCAAAGGCTTAGGGTGGCACCGGAAGGGTTTGATAGGTTTCGCTATGTAACTGAGTAAAAGGCATGAAAATGAGGGTTTTCGGGGCTTTAACACGTAATGGGTAAATTGGTGTGGAATTTTATATTATGAAAAATGAGTGGTTTCAAGTTTAGCAGGGAGGTAATATTGGAGGCCATCGTACTGCTTTATCGAGGAGGCTGTATTTTGGCAAGGTCACCCAATCTACCTTAATGCTTGACATGTAGCAGATGGGGGCCTAGGCAATACCACTTTATTGTGCGTGTAAAGGTCATATATCGGGTGAACCTGATACGGCTATGAACCATTGGATTCGGGTGCTGACGATTGGACGACAGTGAGGTGATAGATTAGCACGGCTGAAATGGGCAAAGGTTTTGGGGGACCCGAGGCTTTAATCCATAGTGGTTTGTGATTATTTATGAGTTAAACATGGGATTAAATGATTAGAAAGGGTTAATGGAGGGATTATCTTAAATTTACCGAGAATTGGTGAGTTAAGAGGGTTTTATCGGGGGCATGGGATAAAAATATAGTTTATAGTTAAACTGAGGGTTGGGGTATTATATACGGGATTTATTTATATATGGGAAAAGGTATATTTGGGAGTTATATTATTAAGTTATAAATTAATATGAATGAGCAGAGTGAAAATACTACTAAGCATAATGTAATATTTGTGATTTTCCTTTACATACACTTATACTTAGGATAAAATCTTTTTGTGGGTATTTTGAGTAAAATGGAATTTAACATGGGGTTTTTTACTTTTCATAGGAAAATGGAGTTTAACCTTAGGAAAAGGGGTTTTATTAGGGTAATGAAGGGAAATGACTTTTATGAAGGGAGTTCTAACACTTGATGTCCACAAGTCATTAAGCCGAGGGTTCGGTCCCACCAAAAGTGAGAGAAATGCTCTGAGCCTTTATGACTTGAAGGGTTTTTAGTACTAGAACATACTTGTGGATGGGGAAATTAGTAAGTATAGGGATGAAATGAATGAGGGGAAGTCAACTAAATCAACTTGTAAACCTCTGTTTTTACTTTCTTAATTGCTCATGCACTTTGAAACATATGATTAATCATGATAAATGTGATTTTGTCCAATCAACTTTATACTTCATCAACCTTTCATCTACTTACCCATTACTTACCCTAACATTTTTTCTTCACTTATTTGGGTGCATTTAAGCTAGAAAACCCTTTTCTTTAATTTTCTTTTTATAAAACAAACTATCCACTTCTAACCTTATATCTTCCAAGGGCTCAGATTAAATTGATGAGCTCATTTTATTTTCTCTACCTATCTAATGATCTGTCAAGATTAAGCTGTTTGGTCAGATTTTATTCTCCATCTATAAACATAAAATTCAAAGCATGAAATAGTCAAGGTTAAGTAGTTTGACTACCATGTGTTGTGGCATGTATGATAAGCTGCCACAACCATTATTTGCAAAAGAAGTGAAATAGCAGTGGCATATAGATTTGCACACTTCCATGATCTATTTCTATCTCTTTTTGTGGGGTTCATATTTTTCACTTTTTTTATCTGTTTCTTTTTGTACTTCGATTGTTCTTTTAGGACATACCCTCTTTACATTTTTTAATTTGGGAATACATTTGTAGAAAGCAAAGTTATGTACAATATTACAAGGCTTAACCTTAGCCAGCTCAAAATTATGAATCCTATCACTATAGGACTCTAACAGTGGCTCCACATGGGGATGGCATTTCTTGGCGAAATGTCAAGAAATTTAAGATCAGTAGCCTTTGAATTGTGACTGAAGTTACATTGTAAACTATTCTTTTGTGATTTCTGGCTTATTGTATAATCTATGTGACGAAAATATTGAACTAAAATCATAGCCTTTTCTGCAAACTAAAATATGACACATGTTGTACTGAAATCTAATCTGAAATAAACTTGCTGCTGAAAAACTGAATTTATTCAAACTGAAATCCTACCTACTTACTCTAATCAGTTGTCCAATTCCCGGTTAGGTAAAATAAAATCGCCAATGCAACCATTCAAGCATCATATACATTGGTGAATTTTGTTGCTTGTGCTTGTTTGTGATTAAAACTGAGATTCTAAGGCCAATTATAACCTTGTCAATAAATGAGAAGATAAGGAAATACTTGATTTCCTTTGTTGACTCTAGAAACTGTGCAAAAGGATCTTCCAAAATGTATACACTAATGTTTAACTGATCTAGGCAACTGTACAATTGTTCTGGATGGTCTCCATGCCATGAAAGTGAAAATGTCATTTTCATCTTTATCACCCTGCAGATTTTCAGATAAGCTTTGTGATGATATTTCTAATGATTGAAATGTCTGTCTGGTGAAACCTTTATCATCTTGATTTTGAATCTCATAGTTAACTAATGGAGAAAAAATTTGATTGCATTCATCATTTAACATATCAGTTATTGGATCATAAAAGACATGGAAGGATAGTTGCAACCTATTACATATGGGTTTTAATGGGACTTCATGGATTTCTGCATGTTGTCCATCCTTTTCTTTGGAGATATTATACCATATTTCCTTTAAAAGCTGAAATGATTTAAAACATAGTGGTATAGAACTTTCCTGTGTCATATGATCAGACGTCTCAATAGAATTTGATCACTGCACTTGTGAAACTGAAGAATCTTGATTAAGATTTTCATTGTCTTCTTTGTTGTCAATATCAATACCTAACGACTGTTGATTTTTGATTGCTTTAAAGTTTTCTCTGATGAACTGAAATGAAGCAAAACGAAGAGGCAAAGAAACTTCACTTATTTCCAAAATTTCTACACTTTCTTCCTCACTTTTATAGCTGATATGAATAAGATGATCACTATTTTCAACCTGCTGAAACTGAATTTCTCTATTTCCCAAACTAGTTTTTGATTTCTCTAAAAAGTTAGTTTGGATTTGAAGAACAAAATTATCATCATACTAATCATATTTAAACAAATCATTAAAATAAGTAATGTCATCAAACATACACATTAGATCAGCAGATTGCCTCTCCACATATTGCTCTATAAATCTATCTTCTGATCTATGGTAGTTGGAATTAGCAGGAATTTGTTCATGGCTATCAACCTCTTCTGTTTGTGAAATAAATGTGCCATGGTGATTTTGAACAAAAAATTATCTTTAATGGTGATCTTTTGTATCCTTTTCTCTATTTTTCTTACCAAAATGTCGAGTTTTACCTCTGCAATGTTGTTCTTCTATGCTCCTGCTTTCAACTTTTATTCTTCTAATTTGCAGATTAACTTCTACATCTACTGCAATGTTTTGCATCTGTTCCAGTGTTGAGGGGTTTCTCTCTCTTAGCTGAAACTCTATCGCTGGATCAAATGCTTTTAGATAATGCAAGAGAGATGAATCAGGAGGAGGTCTTATATTTGATGGCATTGAATAATAGATTTGATTAAATCTGTCAGAAAATTGTTGTATTGTTTCGTTTGGTTGTCTTTTTAACTGATTACATTCTTCTATGTACACAAAAAGATTGACTTTGATTATCCATCTATCAAGGAAAAATTTGACAAACTATTGGAAATTTGAGATGCTTACAATAGGTAAATTCGTGAACCAACTCTTTACTCTACTTTGCAAAGAGAGAGCAAAAAGTCTGATTCTAACATCATCTTCATCATCTTCAATAAGTCCAGATAATTCTCAAAACCTTGAATATGTTTTTCGGCAATGATTTTACCATATTCTCCATCAAACCTAGGGAGATACTTGTAATAATTGTTAGGGAAAACATGGAGTGTAGGAGGTAAGATGAGTGGCTTATACCTATCAGGAACTTTCCAAGGTACAAGAATATGTACATGGATTGTAAGATCATTCTTGATTATTTGAGATTTTTATTGGAAAATGATCATCATAAGATTCAGAAGAATGCTGCTCAAATGTGTAAAGAGATTTTATATTTACAATTTCCAAAGGAAAATAATTAAAAACTAATCTAAGATCTTCTCTAAAATACAATATACATTGAAAAACCTTGATGAGAAAAAACATGATGTCTTGGATAACTATCCAAGTTAGAAACCCGATCTTCCCATATTGTTTTTTCAGGTTCATTCCTCCAATGGAGTCTTGATTGTGAAATTGATTTGGAGTCGCCAAGTGGATTATTTTAACCTTTGTGTGTTTGATCACTGTCCACCAACATAGATCAGGTTTGAACCTATAAAATATTTCAGAGGAAAATGTTAGTTTTTCCCTAGTATGGTCACTAGAAATGTTATCACTCCAAAATTTCCTTTGAAAAATTAGCAAAAGAAGGAAATAATAGAGGTAACCACAAACCGCTTTTGGAGATTAGGACCTAGCCTTCCTGATGCCCAGAGAGGGCTCTCTCTTTAAAATTTAACTTTGCTTTAGTTAAGATTGTTTTAGGCTAGCTATGATTGTTCAAGGGGTTTTTGATTTGTATTTGAGATTGGGTGGTGGGATCTGCTTAGACAAATGGATAGAATGATGTCTTTTTAGACCATTGGGCTATGGAGTCAAATAATAAGGAAGAAAAACTAGATTAACTCACTAAAGGGAACTTTCAAAGGGAAAGATAGTAAAGTGTTTTAAGATCTTTGAGACAGAAGGGTGAAAAGGTTTCACTCAGGGTGAGAGAGCAGTTAAGGGTTCTCAAACTCGGATAATGAATGAGGAATGAAGGGGTAATGAAGATCAAAGGGCAATTGAGAATCCTTTAACTTGGATATTCATGAAATCAATCTAAACCAAAGAGCAATTAAGAATTATTTAATTTAAATATTGGAAGAAAACATTCAAATGCATAACTATTAAGGCAGAGTGTAATTAAACAAATTCTAAAATATTGTTCTAGTTATAACATTTAGATTGAGAAAAACATTAAATATTATGAATAACTTGAGAAAAATAACAACAACACATGAGAGTACTTGTCTGAAATTCGCTTAACACATGAATCCTTTGAAATGTCTGATCTTTATTCATCAATCCAGCTTGCTGGCTCATCAAATGATACAATAACCCTCTGGGTTTTCTAATAAAAAAGTATATAGAAATGTATAGTAGAGTCCACACCAAAATACTTCAAATGAATAAGTATTTATACAAATTCTAAACTGAAATATCTTGAAAAAATATCAAGATTGGTTTGACAAATATCTCAAATTGTTTTACATTAATAGAACTTAAATAAAGGACACTCAAAACTAATGAATCTATTTGGCACTATATTTATGGATTAATGGTGAAAAAGAATAGAAATTCAAATTT
This sequence comes from Pinus taeda, assembly GCA_000404065.3. Lineage (NCBI taxonomy): Eukaryota > Viridiplantae > Streptophyta > Pinopsida > Pinales > Pinaceae > Pinus > Pinus taeda. The sequence goes on from APFE030899049.1 coordinate 10,527, forward strand.
GATAGCAACTCTTAATTGATGATGAGGCTTCCAAGTTGCTAACTAAGTCCTTCCTTTGTGCATTCTGCCTAGAAATTCTACAAAATTAGGGTCCAGTGATACCTTTTTATATCTCAATCAAAGATAGATATGTAAAAGGTGAAAGAGGTTATTTTAGATAAGTATGTTATTGAGATAAACCTATTTCAGTTTACCAAAATTTAGCTCCAACTGTTCACAATATTCTCTGCAAAAAGATGTCAAAAATAGGATTTTGCACAGTTTGGAAACTAGGTTGTGAATATATGCATTTATCTCCCTTTTTGTAATACCTGTGTAAAAAGTGAGATAGGTTTTTGTATATTGGCATTCTAGGAACGCAAACCTCCTCCAGTTTCTCAAAATGCATCTTAGATTGGCCATAATAGTTTCTGCAAAATAAATTTAAACAGGAAATTTCTGGAAAATGTACCATTCTTGCTCTGATTTTATCTTTTAACCTTTTATTTTAACTGTTTTTGCCTTTAATTTTGATAAAATCCATTGTTGTTAGTGAAATTTTTTTCATATCTGTTTAACCCTTACTGCCTTCATGTTTACTTTTACTGTTTACCTTGATTGCTCTGTTTTTTTTTATCTATCTTCACTTTGATTTTTCAATCTGATACACTTTTACGTTGATGACCTGTCAATATCCTTTACTGTGTTTTTACTTTTACTATACATTTTAACTTTTTACTGTGTATTTCAACAATAAATCATTTAGTTTTTATATGTATCAACATATGGTAATGGATATTGATAAACTTTCTGTATGTTTGATCTGTTTATCTTTTCACTGTATGCTATGTTTGGTTCCTTTTTTTTAACAGTCAATGTCTTTTTGTGAATGATTTCTTTATTTGTTCTGTGTATAACTGCTTTCTTCTTCTGAATAAAGGTTTTTAAATGGACTTCCTTTTGAGTCTTTGAGTAAACAAGTTTTGTGACTAGTATCAAAACTGTTTATCCAAGCCATGGTCTTCTACTAATTACCTGCAAAATACAACAAATTGTTAATAAAACATAGGTCTCGAGGAGGTGACCGGAGGCCATACTGAAACTGGGAAGAACTATGGATAGAATAGAGAAGGTGTTCGGGTGGGAATCCATGGTGAAATCATGTCTCAGAGGCTCAGGGTGGTGTCGAAAGTGTTTGATAGGTTTCGCTGTGCTACTGAGTAAAAGGCATGAAAATGAGGGTTTTCGGGGTTTTAACGGGTAATGGGTAAATTGGTGCAGAATTTTATATTATGAACAATGAGTGGTTTCAAGTTTAGCGGGGAGGCGGTATCGGAGGCCATCACACCACTTTATCAAGGAGGCAATATTTTGGCGAGGTCACCCGATCTACCTTAACGCTTGACACGTAGCATATGGGGGCCTGGTTAACACCACTTTTTCGGGCAGGTAAAGGTCGGATATTGAGTGAACTTGGTATGACGATCGGATGAAAATCGGGTGACAAATTAGCACGAATGGAATGGGAAAAGGTTTTGGGGGGGGGGGGGTGGGGCGGGGTGCAGGGCTTTAATCCATGGTTGTTTGTGATTATTTACGAGTTAAACATGGGATTAAATGATCGGCCGAGGTTAATGAAGGGATTGTCTTAACTTCACTGAGAATTTGTGAGTTAAGAGGGTTTTGTCGGGAGCACAAGATAAAAATATAGTTTATAGTTAAACTAAGGGTTGGGGTATTATATATGGGATTTATCTATATATGGGAAAAGGTATATCGGGAACCATATTATTAAGTTAGAAATTAATATGAACTGAAATGAGCGAAGTGAAAATACTACTAAGCATAATGTAATATTTTTGCTTTTCCTTTACATACACTTATACTTAGGATAAAATCTTTTTGTGGATATTTTGAGTAAAATGGAATTTAACATGGGGTGTTTTTACTTTTCATAGGAAAATGGAGTTTAACCTTAGGAAAAGGGGTTTTATTAGGGTAATGAAGGGAAATGACTTTTATGAAGGGAATTCTAACATTTGATGTCCATAAGTCATTAAGCCGAGGGTTTGTCCCACCAAAAGTTAGAGAAATGCTCTGAGCCTTTATGACTTGAAGGATTTTTAGTACTAGAACATACTTGTGGATGGGGAAATTAGTAATTATAGGGATTAAATGAATGAGGGGAAGTCAACTAAATCAACTTGTAAACCTCTATTTTTGCTTTCTTAATTGCTCATGCACATTGAAACATATGATTAAGCATGATGAATATGCTTTTGTCCAATTAACTTTATACTTCATCAACCTTTCTTCTACTTATCCATTATTTACCCTAACATTTTTTCTTCACTTATTTGGGTGCATTTAAGCTACCAGGCCCTTTTCTTTCCTTTTATTTTTATAAAACAAACCATCTACTTCTAACCTTATATCTTTCAAGGGCTCAGATTAAACTGATGAGCTCCTTTTATTTTCTCTACCTATCTAATGATCTGCCAAGATTTAGTTGTTTGGTCAGATTTTACTCTCTAACCATAAACATAAAATTCAAAGCATGAAATAGTCAAGATTAAGCAGTTTGACTACCATGGGTTGTGGCATGTATGATAAGCTGCACACAACAATTATTTGCAGAATAAGTAAAATAGTAATGGCATTTATACTTGCACACTTTCATGATCTATTTTTATCTCTTTTTGTGGGGTTCATATTTTTCACTTTCTTTTTTTTTTTTTTTTTTTTTTTTTTTTTTTTTTTTTTTTTTTTTTGATTGTTCTTTTAGGACATACCCTCTTTACATTTTTTAATATGGGAATACATTTGTAGAAAGAAAAGGTATGTACAATATTACAAGGCTTAACCTTAGCCAATTCAAAGTTATGAATCCTATCACTATAGGACTCTAATAGGGCCTATGTACCACACCACACCTATAGCCATACACCATCGGGTGGTTCTACCAAGGATGAGATATCTGTGTTAACTAGTAGTGTATATTTCCCTACATCATGAATCCCTTCACAGATGAGGTATTGTGTGATCTTTCTACTCTTGAATTTTGTAATGTGTTATTAGTCCAATCATACTTGTGGAAGCGTCATGTTGTGTATGAGCCTAGGCCGCACACTGTCATTATTAATTTGGGAAATAAGTTATATAGTATACTGGAGCTAGCCCCATCTATCACCATCACTTTTATCTCTACTAAGCAATACATTAAGATCATCTCCTAGACCAGGAGATATTTTTTTTTCTTTCAAATCTTCTCTTAAAGCAAGGGGAAGATCATGGCCACATACATGTCCTGTGGGAAGGGTTCTCCCATGGAGCTAAAGCAGGTGGATAAGGTCATGGAAGAATACAGGGACATCTTCTCCTCACCAACAGGGTTACCTTTGCATTTCCAGGTCAAGCATTTGATCAATCTAAGTCCCAGAGCACCTCTGCCTAATGGGTTGATTTACCACTGCTCCATTTTGGAAAATGAAGAAATCAAACTGTCGGTCTAGGAGTTACTACAAATAGGTCACATCCAACCAAGTTCCTCACCTTGTGGGAGCCCGACTGTACTTGTAGAAGAGAAGGATGGGACCTAGAGGCTTTGTATTTATTATCAGGAATTAAAACAAAATCATTGTCAGGAATAAGTGTCCAATCCCATGGATTGATGACCTTCTTGACCAACTCAAAGGGGTCAAGCATTTCAGCAAGGTCAATTTGAAGTCTGGCTATGACCAAGTTCTAATAAATCCCACAAATGTATGAAGATCACCTTCAAATCCAATGAGGGACTTTTAAATTGGTTGGCCATGCCTTCCAGGTTGACAAATTCCCCTACAACTTTTATGAGGATGATAGATGAAATTTTGCGGCCCTTTACCAAATTGTTCATGGTTATATATCTAGACAACATCCTTATATTTAGAAAGAGTTGGGAAGAGCACTTGCAACACATTCTACAGGTCCTTCAAACCCTCCAGTATCACAAGCTATGTGCCAAATTGGAGAAATGCACCTTTGGAATGAGCTAGGTCCAATATCTAAGTTACATAACTGATAAACAAGGCATGCATGTGGATCTGGTTAAGATCCAAGTCATTTGAGATTCGCCAACCTTGACCACTCTAACAAAACTTTGTAGGTTTTGGCCCTTGCCAATTTTTATCAAAGATTCATGTTAGGATTCTCTCATATCACTTGGTCTTTAAGTCGAATTACTAATGGTAGAGAAAAATAAAAGTTTTCCTGGTCTGAGTCCCAACACAAGGAATTCATTGGGCTAAAGCATCACCTCTACTCTACACCTATACTCACATTTCCAAACCTACAACATCCATTTGAAATTGAAACAGACGCCTTCGACTATGATACTGGTGCAGTCCTCACCCAATAAGGGCATCCATTGGCCTTTCTTAGTGACACACTTTATGATACAATTCGAAAATACACCACGTATGATAAAGAGATGTATTCTATCATGCAAACATGCTGATAATGGAAACGTTATATTTTGAGGAATAGGATGGTCATCCACATAGATCATTGACCTCTTAAGTTTATACAGACATAAGAGAAGTTGTAAAATGATCATCATCAGAAGTGGTCTACATATCTACAACAATTCCACTTGAACATTAAATACAAGAAGGAAAACACCAATCATGTTGTTGATTGCCTCAGTCGGCCACCAGCTACAACACTGACTATTGTTCTCAACTCTTATGGCCATGAGACCTCTAGATGGACACAACTATACAAACATTATCCAGTGTTTGCCACCACTTACCAAATGCTAGTTGATGGCAAGCAAGTTCTATATTTACACCTATAGGACACATTATTATGCTACCTGAGCCACCTTTGTGTTCCTTAAAGTGAGTGTGCAAAGTTGATTTGGGAGGTGCACTATAGTTGGGTCGTAGGACACTTTGGTGTAGAGTGTGGAGAAAATTGTGGTCGTAATACAAAAGTATTTTTATTGGACAAAGCTTCGATAGGATGTCGATATATATATCAAATCCTGCACTGCCAATGCCATCGTCAAGAAGCAAGGTGTGTACACTCCTCTACCTACTCCCATCCAGACCTGGAAACCCATCTCCATGGACTATCTATTGGGCCTCCCTTCTACCAAGCATGGTAATGACTCTATCCTTGTGGTCATGAACATGTTTTCTAAGATGGCTATATTGGTGGCCTACAAGAAGAGTATCACAACAAAGAACACTACCAAACTTTTCTTTGAATGAGTATGGTTACATTGTTGGATCCCACAGACCATTATATCAAATCAAGATAGCAAGTTCCTGATCACATTCTAGTTGAGCCTCTAGATATTATCTGAAACCAAGCTCATCAAGTTGACTGCATTCCATCCCCAAACTGATGGCCAAACAGAGGTCATCAATAGGATGATAGTGCACATACTACCCATGTACAACTCCAAGCATCCACAAAATTGGGATGAGAGCTTCCTTATGTGTAGCACAGTAATAACATAGCTCTCCATATCTCGACTAGGTGCAGTCCCCTTCAGGTGGGTCTGGGATTTCAACCATTGTATCTGATTGATGTTTCCATGCCTCATGCGACTACACAAACAAAATATGCACATGTACAATCTGAGGTAGACAAAGCAACTAGTTTTATTGAATGCATCTATCACATATGCTAGTAGGTACAAGCAATGACATGATCAACATTGGGTGCCACATAAGTTTCAGGCAGGTGACAAAGTTTAGTTGCATTTGCAGAAAGAACACCTTGCCAGACCCCATCAAAAGCTTCGGCCACTCTGCTACAGGTCTTATACCATCACCGAGGTTGTGGGAGACAATGATTTCAAGCTCAACATTCCCCCATTCCTTAGCTTTCACCCATTTTTCAATGTGGACCACCTTTGACCATACTTTCGACCATTGTTGGACACATCAAACATTGCAGAATAGCTAACACTAATAGAGATCGACCCAAACTATATGGAAAAGGCCACAACTAATCAAATCATGGACACACAGATCAATAACACACACCAATAGAAGATCCAACTCTATCAGGCCCTCAAAGTTGGCCAACTCCTATACTAAGGAAGTGGCTCAGTAGGGACCAAGTTCAACAGAAGTTTCCCCATCTCATGGAGGCAGTCAACACAATTGGGACCATTGATTCCTAGGGAGGGGGGACTTATCTAGGTGGGTATTGTTGGAAACCCCCACCACTATTTATTTCAGTTTTCTTAATTGTAGCAAAGTTTATTGTTTTTGGAAATTTTTTGGGTCCTAGACTTTTGAAGCTATTTTGAGGCCCCAACGACATTTGTTTTGGAAAGTGGGTAGATCCCTTTCCTACATTAGGAATCTAAAGTTCAAATTTGTTTTCCTCGAATAGATATTTCTAACGAGGTATCGTACGTGTCAAACGGAGATCGTATGCCAACATTATGATCTAGAGAATTTGATGTACCAACTAATCCCAATGGGGCCGACAAAATTTTGGTGCTTCATCTCCTAGGTTTAGGTTTTTGGATGTTTTGGGTTTTCCATTATTTTTGAATAATAAAAAGGCCTTCTAGCTTCACTGTAACATAGTTCAGAAGTCATGTAGCTACCACATCTCTTCCCAAAGATAGTTACCATCGCTCGAGCTAGTTTATTTCGATTCTGCATGTAAACAGTTTTTAGTATTTGTTATTATTGAATTGAAGTTAATTTTTCGATGTAGCTTTGTGTTTCTATTTAAATCTGTATTTCGTTTCATTACTGCATCACTCTGGATAAGTAGTATTAGAGTGGTATTCTTGTTGATTTCCAAAATTGTCTTTCCCTTAGCTACTTTTCTCTTCCTCCATTCTCTGTTTTTCCATGAAAAATGCATCCTTATCATCAAAAACCATTATACATTGCCTCAAGGAGTATATTTTAGTGATTTACATGTTATATTATTATGTTTTCTATTTGAATAAGTTTTTATCTTTTAGCTACGGAACACAACCACATTCTGCAGCTAATTGATTGTTTTGCAGCTACTTCCACGCTTTTGTAGGTTCCAAGTATTGAGAGGAGAAAAGGACTACATGGCTAGCTTGGAAAACATTCGGGCATGGATAGTATCCTATTCATCTGGCCTAGATCAACGATGAAGATCTAGTCAAAGGGAAGTCAAACATAGAAACCTATGGCAAATAGGACTCTGTTTCGCACATGTTTCTCAGTGATGGGATCCGAAGCAGTTTCTCAAGGCCACAGACTTCATTTTCCACATGCGCAAATGGAATCCAACAACCATTACCATAATATTTATGTTTCCAAGCAACCAAGGACAAGAATTTCGCATACTTTCCTATCTATGTGTTTTGCTATAGGTTATTTCTCTCTTTAAAATAGTTGTATAATTTCCCTATAAATACCGGTGTGAAGAACACAGAACAAGTTCAGTTTTTTTTGTTTATGTATTAAATTCAGATTTCCGCTCTGTAGTTTGAAGAACTCATTCTCTATTTTAATATTAAGACTCTGTTTCAATGGATACCTGAAGCGTTGTTGGAGTGTTGATTAAGTGATGATAATCTGAGACCTTTGCAGAGGGCCCCTACGTTGATCAAGGTTACATTTTATTTATGTTTTTTCTTTCATAGTTAACTGTTAATTCACTGTGTTTTTTTTCCATGATGTTTATAACCATTTTCTAACTCTATTAATAATGCAGCTTGTGTCATCTTCTTATCAGCATAGAATAGCTCTTTTTGTTTCACTACTTTCTAGTTTATTATCAGTAGCTTGAAGTTGATGTCAGTAGCATAGAGTAATTTAGATTTGCTAATCATTTGTCTAATTTCTTTCATTTGCTATTCATTAGTCTTTAGATTTTGAATTTAACTAATCAATGCCATTTTGTTGTTAGTTTAGTAACTCATGTTGTAAGTGAATGTTTCCGAAAGCCTTTTCAGTTGATGGTTCATCTTAAAACTAAGTGGTGAAATATTTCATTTATGAATGAGTCTTTCTTTGCATTTTTATGTTTACTTTTTCTTAGAATAATGAAGTATGGAGTCCCTCAAAATGCTATCACAAGGAGGTTGTTCTCCCAAAATTGTGTAGCAGAGTGACAAAGCACTTCATTTAGTTGTTATAGTAGATTAGTTGCAATTTCACTTTCAGTCTTAGTCGTTCATTTAATTTTGTTGCAATCTCGTTTTCAGTTTTAGAACAATGAAGTATTGAATCCCTCAAAATGCTATCACAAGGACGTTGTTCTCCCAAAATTGTGTAGCAGAGTGACAAAACACTTCATTTAGTTGTTATGATAGATTAGTTGCAATTTCATTTTCAATCATAGTTTTTCATTTAGTTGCAATTCCCTTTTCAGTTGTTCATTAAGTTTTGATTCTGCAATAAATTAGACAATAATTGTAATCTTATTTTCAGTATTTCATTTTTGGTTCACCATAGATAGCTGTAATCTCATTTTCAGTTTTAATATCTCATTTAAGCTTTGGTTTTGTAATTGATTAGATAGTAGTCTTAAGTCCTTTCAGTCCATGTTTTGGAAACAATCATAATAGCAAGAAGAGAAACTCTATTTTCATTTTCTTGGTTAAAACTTTACTTCCAAATCTAATTAAAGTACTTTTAACTCTCATTTCATTTTCTTAGCAGCAGTAGATTTAAGATTTTGTTAGGAATTAAAAGACCAAAACCCCAAAACAACTTAAAATGAAAAAACAATGAAGTAGGAAGAGCCATCTAGCACATATAGTGCACTACACTTCATTAGTTTACGAAACTCGAATTGATAATTTATGTAGAGCAATTTAGGACACTAGATTGACCAAACATTTTGGGATCGTTGCCAGGGAAGTGTAACTAGGTAGCCTTATCTCTTACATTCATTAAAAAAAAAACAAAAACAACAAAACAAAACAATGACATGTATAGAGAAAGAGATTCTAGGGGTAGATTTATAGCTAGGGGCAGAAGATCAATTCCCACAACTCCACCTACTCCACCAAGAATTATAAAGGGCACACCTCCATCCCAGACTCATACTCCCAGCCATAGTATTCTTGGAATTTAAGGAGCAGAAACTCAATCAGAAGATTCTCCTACATCATCCACCAAAAAAGTCCTAGGAGAGAAGACATTTTTCACCTCCACAGGGGAGCCTATTGTAGTTGAAGAACTAGGAATACCCAGTGAGGAAGATAAAGTAGGAACTCCCTCTCATAGTCCACTAATAGAAGAACTAGAGGAAGAGGGAATAACCTTGCAAGTTGAGCCCTATACTGACTCTAAGGAAACTATAATGGCAGAAGAAGAGCAAGATGGAGAATTCTCATTGTTTGGAGGAGGGGATAGAGGGAGAGGTAGAGGAAACAATGGAGGAGGTAGAGGTAATAATGGAGGAGGCAAAGGAAATAGGGAAGTAGATAACTCATTTGGATTCCCTATAGTGGATGAGGAAACACATACCGCAATGAAAAACATTTCACCATTTGTCCTCCCAAACTTTTATGGGTTGAGAAGTGAGGATCCTGAAACATTTTTGTTTGAGTTTGAAGTCTTATGCAGAACCTATGACTATCTAAAAGACTCTCAAAAACTCAAATTGTTCCCTTCAACACTAGAAGGGGCTACTTTGAAATGGTTTATGGGGTTAGTCACTTAATCCATTAAACTTGGAATGACACGAAACAGGCATTTTTGGATAGATACTTGGATTATTGTATGCCTATCAATCATAAAGATGAGGTGTTCAAAATGATACAAAAGGAAGATGAAAACATAGATGATTTGCTTGAGAGATTCAACTATAATTTGAAAAGAGAAAAAATGAAAAGTCTAGATGAAGAAACTTTGAAAGCTCTTTTGTTAAAGGTCATTAGAGATGAATGGATAGATATCCTTAACATGATGGCGAAGGGAGATATCTCTCAACTTCCATGGAGTGACATAGCAGAACTATGTGTTCATATCTCAAGAGGGAAATCTAAAACTGGGAAAGGACCAAGATATCCTTCTCTTTTTAGAGCAAACAAATCTGCAACCGGATTTGTAAGTATGGAACAAATTGGCAATATGCTTGATGAGTTTAAAACTGATATTTTAGGGAGCCTTAGTGAGCAACTCGACACCATTAAAATTCAAAACAAGCAGAAAAAAGAGGCTGATGCTTTAGCCATCTTTTGTCCAAAATTCATAAAGAAACATGCTCTAAGTGAATGTCAGTTAGATGCAAAAAATTGTAGAAACTTGTATGATTTGTTTAGAAATTCATGAGACCAAGGGTTGTCCTTCAATCCCATGTCTTAAGGTTTCATTTCAAAAAGAAACAGTCCCCAATCCTATAGAACCTCTTTGTTTTGTTGTAAAAAGACCTTGGCAGGGGCCACAAATTAAGGATTTAACAATCCAATGTATTTTCAGCCCCCACCAAACTGGAATTCTTGGCAGCAACCTTGGCCTCAACCTCAATCTCAGTATCAATCTCAACCGTGGGCACAAGGGGTGCAAAATAATTATGGGATATTTGCTAAATATTATCAATATCCTCCATCTTATTAGAGCTATCCTCCCCCACAAAATCAGCAACCACAACTTCCAAATCAAAACCCTCAACTTTCATTACCATTTCCACAACAAAGCCAAAATCCTCAACTCTTACTTCCATTTCAACAAAAACCGAATCAGTTACCTACCCAACCATTTTTGAACCCCAATAATAAAAACCCTCAGAATGCTTACATGGTAGAAGGACAACAATTTCCAACTTACATGATTACTCCTCTAGATCGTAATGATGTTTAGCTTAGATCTGGTAGGATATTAGAAAAGGAAAAACCTTCTATAGTCATTCAAGAATAATATAACTCTGAGGAAGACTCTCTAAAAGTCAATAAAAGTTTTGAGGGAACATCCCTAAAAAAAAAAAGCATTGAAAAAGAAAAACAAAAAGAATCAATAAACACAACTCCTATCATTGAGAAACAAGCATCTACTTCTACGCCTCCTTTTTCTGAGAGATTACAAATTGATAGAGGGGTAGAAAAACAGATGTTGTTGCCCAATTATGATTTTCTAGATGAATTGAAGAATGTTTGTATCAAAATTCATTTGTTACAAGCCATTAGAGAAGTTCCTATTCTAGCCAAGACAATAAAGGAGTTGAGCATCAAAAGACCAGGAAGAAAACCAAGAGAAACAAAAAGAATTCAGCTCGTAGGAAAGATAATAAATATCATGATTGGAAAGATTGCCATGAAGAAATATGTGGATCCAGGAAGTCCAATTGTCAAGACACATATAAATGGGATTGAAATTCCAAACACATTGATCAACTTAGGGGCAACAATAAACATTATGAGTAAACAAACTATGGAGCAGCTTAAACTTCCTAATCTTCTTTACACACCTACCTTGCTGCAACTTGCAGATAGATCAATAATCAAACTAGATGGTGTGCTAGAAGACATTTCAGTCTCCTTAGATTCTTGGGAATATCCTGTTGATTTCATGATTTTAACTCTCAAGAATAATCTAGAAGGACACCCACTCATATTAGCAAGACCTTGGCTGGCATCAACTAATGCTTTTATTAGTTGTAGATCTGGTGACATGTATATTTCTGATGGTAATTCGACAAATAAATTTACTTTGTATCCTCCAACAAAAGCAATCACAAAAATAGATGACAAGGAATGGATCGATGAAGAATATGATATTCAAACTCTCTTTACTATGTCAAAAATTAGTGAAGATAGTCAAATTTTGAACACATTGGAAAATTTTGAAACATCTTCAAAATATGATCATGCACAATTCAAGAAAAATCTAATGTTGAATACTTGTCATCTAGGCAAGTGTATCTCTATTCTATGGAAGATTTTGGTAGCTCTACAATTGAAATTTTTCCAAGTAGGACATTGAACATAAACAAAAACTTGGAGAAACTACAACAAGAAAAGCTAACCAAAATATTACAAAAACATTTTGTTGCATTTGCATGGGAGTACACTGACATGAAAGGTATTTATCCTAAGACTTGTATCCATCATATCTATATTGAGGAAAATAGTGGACCAATCAGACAAACTCAAAGAAGAATGAATCCAAATCTTAGGAAAATTGTGAAAGAAGAGCTCCAAAAATTACTCAATGTAAACTTCATTTACCCAATTTCAGATAGCTAATGGGTTTCTCCTTTGGTAATTGTGCCTAAAATGAATGGTAAATGGAGGGTGTGCATTGATTACCAAGAATTGAATAAAGCAACCTTGAAAGATCACTTTCCTTTGCCCTTCATTGATCAAGTGTTAGATACATTAGTAAGTAAAAAGTACTTCTCATTCTTGGATGGTTTTAGTGGTTATAATCAAATTCAGGTAGCACCTGAGGATCAGGATAAAACCACATTTACTTGTCCATGGGGAACTTTTGCCTACCGAGTGCTTCCTTTTGGGTTATGTAATACACCTGCAACATTCCAAAGAGTAGTACTAGGAATTTTTTCTGATCTAACACATGATTGTGTAGAAGTATATATGGATGATTTTACAAACTATCGTAACACATTTGAAGAAGCTTTGGAAAATTTGGAAAAAATCCATAAAAGATGTAAAGAAACAAACCTTTCACTATAAGCCGTGAGAAATGCTTTATGATGTTTACAGAAGGTGTTGTCTTAGGACATCATATTTCAGGAGATGGGATTAAATTTGATAAATCTAAAGTTGAAGTCATCTCTAAGTTTTCAATTCCCAATTGCCAAAGAGATGTTAGAAGTTTTCTAGGATTTACAGGTTACTATAGAAGATTTATAGAAAACTTCACCAAAATAGCATCACCACTCTTCAAATTGCTTACAAAAGATTGTGAATTCAAGTGGAATCTTGAGTGCCAAATAGCATTTGAAACCTTGAAAGTAAGAATATCTGAAGCCCCTATCTTAAGAGGACCAAATTGGAAACTTCATTTCTATATTTCTACAGATGCTTCAGATATAGGTCTAGGAGCTGTATTGGGACAAAAAAATTTGATTCCTTATGCCATTTACTATACAAGTAAAAATTTGACTCCCATTGAGTTGAATTATACTGTGACTGAAAAATAATTCTTAGTTGTTGTTCATGCAATTAACAAGTTTAGACACTATATAACAGGCTATGAAACCTTTGTTCATATAGATCACTCTGCAATTAGATATTTGATGAATAAACCTATTACTAATGGCAGAGTTGCAAGATGGCTTTTACTTTTGCAAGAATTCAACATTATTGTGCTAGATAGACCTGGAAAACAAAACACAGTTGCTGATTTCTTGTCTAGGATTCAGAATATCAAAGAATACTCCCCAGTTGAAGATAAGTTCCCTGATGAATATCTCTTTGCAGTAACTACTCAAAGGGCTAGATAAATGTGTGTCAGGGAAGATGAAATGCCTGATATTCTCAAAGCATGTCATGATGAGCCATGTGGTGGACACTTTGCTGAAAAGAGGACAACCTATAAAATCCTTTCTTTAGGATACTTTTGGCCATCCATCTTCAAAGATGCTAAAGAATATGTCAGAAGTTGCGACAGCTACCAAAGGGTAGGGAAACTTGCTCCCTCAAATGAAATGCCATTACAACCACAGGTACTTATCGAACCCTTTGAAAAATGGGCTTTAGACTTTATTGGACCTATTAATCCTCCATCCAAGCAGAAAAAGTATATATTGGTATGCATCGATTATGTCATCAAATGGGTAGAAGCCAAAGCATCACTTTTTGATAACAAAAAATCTGTAGTTAGTTTTCTTTTTGAGGATATTTTTACTTGCTTTGGTGTTCCAAGAGAAATTGTGACAGATTAGGGACTTCAATTCACATCTAACATGATAGAGAAGCTTATGGAGGAGTACAAAATCAAGCATAGGAAATCCACTCTCTATCATCCACAAGCAAATGGTCAAGTAGAGTCTACAAATAAAGTGATTGAAAGAATCCTTGCCAAGACTGTGCATCTACATAGAAGAGATTGGGCAAAAAGGCTTCTTGAAGCCTTATGGGCCTATAAAACTACATGGAGGAACACAACTGGACATACACCCTATGAACTTGTTTATGGGAAACAAGTCCTATTCCCCATAGAGTTCCAAGTAAAAACTTTCAAGATGGCAGTCCAGTTGGGGATGGATGTATCATAAGCTCAAAAGCATAGACTGAAGCAATTGACTGAACTTGATGAAATTAGACAAGAGGCTATTCAAAGCACTGGTCTAGTTCAGCAACAGAGGGCTAAATGGAATGACAAGTACATCAAGAAGAAGAAGTTTGAAGAGGGATATTGGGCATTGTTATTTGATTCAAAGTTTAAATATTTTCAAGGGAAGTTTCAAACTCATTGGCTTGAGCCATATGAGATTGAAAAAGTTTTCAGTAATGGAGTAGTAAGGATCATAACATTAGATGAAAGTCAAACTCCTCTCCTTGTGAATGGTCATAGATTCAAAATTTATCAAAAAAAAATCTCAAAGGAGGATTCATCAAGATCTTTCAGAACAATTCTGAAATGAAGTTGGTGAAGAAGAATCCTTCTTCTCCACCAACTTAGTCTTCTTTTTCCTATATATATATATATATATATAATATATATAATTGTATAAGGTTGAAAACCAATCATTGATTGGCATGCTTATACAGAAAATACAGGGTGAAAATCAGAAGCTTCTGACACCCTATATTTTCCATTTCCTTTTCTGAAGAAAAAAAAGGTGACTCACTTTCATTCTGCAAAATTCATTGTTTTATCTCATTTTCACTTTGTTTTACTTTTGCAAAGTTTCACTTCACTCCATTATCATATTCCACTAATAAATTTTTCCTCTTCAACATTTTTTCCATCTCCATTTTTTATTTATCATCTTGTCATATTCTCACTCATGAAGCCATTTCCATTCCATTCATCCATAAGCCATAATTTGTTCTTTGTTTTACATTTTGCAGTTGTTTCCACGTTCTGCAGTTGTTCCCGTTCCGTAGCTAATCTTGTTCTGCAACCAATCTGATTCTACAACAATAGTTTGATCATCAGTCCAAGTACAAGGAGGCCAGTTCATAATAATATCTTATATGCAGGTAATGGAGGAGAGAACAACTTTTGAAGACCAATAAGGTCTAAGCACCTGTGGAAGAAAACAACAAGAGATTAGCAAGCAGAAGGCATGGTTCTAAAGGTAAAAACAAAAGCTTATTTCAAAAAGCAATACAAAACATAAGTTGTTATAACTCATATAATCACATTACTCCTTGATTTATCATTATGAGATTTTACTACCATGATGATTCCGCCACACCTTCTGTCTTTAATGCTAATGGTCTAATGATGCAATCTCCATTTTAAACTCAATGACTCGTACTTAACCAGGGCTTCTCCAGCACGCCTGTTAAATGGTTAGATACATGACATAACCTATTTGAATTCGACTCTTCAAAACCCTGATTTTTCATTTATTACACCAAGTTTTTATCTTATACTTATGCAACCTTTTTGTACATACAATCACTTTATTTTTCATATATTTCATGCATACAAACACTCTGTTACCTTTTACACATAGTCACTCTATTTTCGTATCCTCTGTGTATAAAAATGACTCTGTTATTCACACAGTTTATGTGTACAACCACTCTGATGTCATATACTTTGTGCACACTCTGTTTCCACACATTTTATGCATATGAATACTCTGTTTTTGTATACCCTGTATGTACAGTCATTTTATCTCATACTCATAGTCGTTTTACTTCCATATATTCTGTCATTCCGTCCCCCTATCCATAGTTATTTTTTTGTTTCTATATACCAGTTATTCCACTACCATATACACAGTCCTCTTTACGCAATCACTCCATTTCTCAAACAGTGAAGGGAATTTTGAAGAATAGCGGAGAAGAGAGGTGATGGGGCTCATCGTTAGAACTGAACCCATAGGGGTGAAGTAAATGGAAGGTTATCCTCAGCTAAAAAGAATGTTGCAGAAGGCTGGTTGGTTGAGTTTCATTAAAAAATTCAATGGCTACCATAAAGAAATCACCAAATCTTTTGTCGGATTGTTTGATGGAATGGATGCGGAAATAGGTGACATAAAATTTGCAGTGACCGAGTCTTTTATTACTGAAGCAATTGAGCTACCAAGGCTAGGAGAGAGGTGGTTCAAGAACAAAGAATTTCATGATGAAACCTGGAAGGTCATTCTCAAAAATCCAGGTATGGGCACTTCAGTTTTTAGGAAAAGGATTCCAATCTCTGCACCTAAGAGCAAATGGAGTAGCATGTCATTAATTTTGCAAAATTTCATTACATGTGAGGGAAGATTTAGTTCCATGTATGTATATCACATAAGACTGTTAATGAATTTTCTTGAAGATGGAACTCTCAATCACCCATTTTTCCTATTGAATAGTTTGAGAAGAATGGCCACTAATGTTTAGAAGAAAATTAAAGCAATAGAAACCACTCTTTATCACCATGGGCTAGTAAAAATTTTAGTTGAATATACTTAAAGAGTGTAGGGGACACATGGGAGGACTTTTGGGTTAGAAACTTCTTCCAAGATGCCCCAAAATTGCCTGAGGGAAGTGCTGTAAAAAGAAGTAGGAGAAGGAAGACCAGTCTCACCATTCAAAACACTCCTAAAATTTCAGCACAGAAAAACAATGAAGAAGAGCCCATATCTAAAACATTAATAGAGATCAGGAAGCAGAAAAAGTAGAAAAGAAAATTGAAAGAAAAGGTTGAGGAATCCAACAAAAATATTCCTGAACCTTCATCATCTAAGGAGGATGAACAACTGCTTACTAAGAGACTAGTCAAAATCAGGGATTAGCTCAAGAAAGAGAAGGAGAAGGGAAAAAGGAAACATATTATAGAGGAATAAATCATAGGCTCCCAAAGTTTGAGGAGAAATTCTAGACTTAGGGGCAAAGTGAAGAAAGCAAAATCAAAAGAGACCTAGTTCATAGATTTGGGGGAAGAAACTCCAACTCAGTCCATGACAATATTCCATATGATCAAAGCCCACATAACTCTCCTCAACAAAACTTTGAAAGTAGCCCAAGGAGAGCCTCTTCAGGCATTGATCCAATCCAACAACATATTTATGAATACATAGAGTCATTGGAGAAAAAGGGTACATCAGTGGACCCAGGGACTTCATCTAATCCTGAGCAGCATTCCACATCACAAGAGACTTTAACTAGCTCACTTAAACAAGAAATCTATGAGCTAGAAGTTCTAAATGGGCACATCCAAAGAGAAAATGAAGCCTTAAAAGAATAGAACAAGTTGGAAAAGACTATCCATGATAACACTATGCTTCACTTGGGTTTATGGCACAAGAAGAACAGAAAACTAAAAAGGAAGAATAAGAAGCTAAACAGGGCACTCATTAACCTCAAGTGCAGATTCCTCATGAGGAAGCCTAGGATGGCAATTGGTGCAAAGAAAAGCAAGAAGAGGTTGGATTTTTTGGCTAAAGTCTCAGAACAAATGCAGTAGGAGGAGGGATTTCACAATTTTGATTGCATGGGGACATGCAATAGTCTTGCAGTGGGGGTATGTTGAGTTCCAAAACTATCTTTCCCTTAGCTAATTTTCTCATCCTCCCTTCTCTGTTTTTCCATGAAAAATGCATCCTTATCATAAAAAACCATTATACATTGCCTCAAGGAGTATATTTTAGTGATTTACATGTTATACTATTATGTTTTCTATTTGAATAAGTTTTTGTCTTTTAGCTGTGGAACACAACCACATTCTACAGCTAATGGACTATTCCACAGCTACTTCCACACTTTTTGTAGGTTCCAGGTGTTGAGAGGGGAAAAGAACTACATGGGTAGCTTGGAAAGCATTCGGGCATGGCTGGTATCCTATTCATCTAGCCTAGATCGACAAGGAAGACTCTTGTGAAAGGGAAGTCAAACATACAAACCTATGGAAAATAGGACTCTGTTTTGCACATGTTTCTCAGTGATGGGATCCGAAGTAGTTTCCTGAGGCCACGAACTTCATCTACCACCTGCGCAAATGGAATCCAACAGCCACTACCATAAGATTTATGTTTCCAAGCAACCAAGGAAAAGAATTCTGCATACTTGCATGTCTATGTGTTTTTTTGTAGCTTATTTCTCTCTTTAAAATAGTTGTGTAGTTTCCCTATAAATACTGGTGTGAAGAACGCAAAACAAGTTCAGTTTTTTTTGCTTATGTATTAAGTTCAGATTTCCGCTCTGTAGTTTGAAGAACTCATTCTCTGTTTTAATATAAAGACTTTGTTTCAATGGATACCTGAAGTGTTGTTGGAGTGTTGATTAAGTGATGATAATCCGAGACCTTTACAGAGGGCCCGTGCGTTGGTCAAGGTTACATTTTAATTATGTTTTGTCTTTCATAGTTAATTGGAAATTCACTATGTTTTTTTCCATGATGTTTATAGCCATTTTCTAACTCTGTTCATAATGCAACTTGTGTCATCTTCTTATAAGCACATAATAGCTCTTTTTGTTTTAGTACTTTCTAGTTTATTATTGGTAGCTTGAAGTTGATGTTAGTAGCATAGAGTAATTTAGATTTGCTGGTCATTAGTCTAGTTTCTTTCATTTGCTATTCATTAGTCTCTAGATTTTGAATTTAACTGATCAACGCCATTTTGTTGTTAGTTTAGTAACTCATGTTGTAAGTGAATGTTTCCAGAAGCCCTTTTAGTTGATGGTTCATCTTAAAACTAAGTGGTGAAATATTTCATTTATGAATGAGTCTTTCTCTGCATTTTTATGTTTACTTTTTCTTAGAATAATGAAGTACGAAGTCCCTCAAAATGCTATCACAAGGAGGTTGTTCTCCCAAAATTGTGTAGCAAAGTGACAAAGCACTTCATTTAGCTGTTATAGTAGATTAGTTGCAATTTCACTTTCAGTTTTAGTGGTTCATCATCGATAGCTGCAATCTCATTTTTAGTTTTAATATCTCATTTAATCTTTGGTTTCATAATTGATTAGATAGTATTCTTAAGTCCTTTCAGTCCATGTTTTGGAAACAATCATAATAGCAAGAAGAGAAACTTTGTTTTCATTTTCTTGGTTAGAACTTTACTTCCATATCTGGCATAAAGCACTTTTAGCTCTCATTTCATTTTCTTAGCAGCAGTAGATTTAAGATTTTGTTAGGAATTAAAATATCAAAACCCCAAAACAACTTAAAATTCAAAAACACTAAAGTAGGAAGAGCCATCTAGCACATATAGTGCACTACACTTCATCAGTTTACAAAACCCAGATTGATAATTTATGTAGAGAAATTTAGGACACTAGATTGACCAAACATTTTGGCGCCGTTGTCGAGGAAGTGTAACTAGGTAGCCTTATATTTTACATTTATTAAAAAAAACAAAAACAACAAAACAAAACAATGACATGCATAGAGAAAGAGATTATAGGGGTAGATTTATATCTAGGGGTAGAGGATCAATTCCCACAACTCCACCTAATCCACCAAGAATTAGAAAAGACACACCTCCATCCCAAATTCATACTCCCAGCCATAGGATTCCTAGAATTCAAGGAGAAAAAACTCAATCAGAAGATTCTCCTACATCATCCACCAAAACAGTCCTAGGAGAGAATACCTCTTTCACCTCCAAAAGGGAGTCTATTGTAGTTGAAGAACTAGGAATACCCAGTGAGGAAGAAAAAGTAGGAACTCCCTCTCATAGTCCATTGATAGAAGAACTAGAGGAAGAGGGAATAAACTTGCAGGTTGAGCCCTATACTGACTCCGAGGAAACTATAATGGCAGAAAAAGAGCAAGATGGAGAATTCTCATTGTTTGGAGGGGGTAGAGGGAGAGGTAGAGGAAACAATGGAGGAGGTAGAGGTAATAATGGAGGAGGCAGAGGAAATATGGAAGTAGATCACTCATTTGGATTCCCTATAGTGGATGAGGAAACACATACCACAATGAAAAACATTTCACCATTTGTCCTCCCAAACTTTTATGGGTTGAGAAGTGAGGATCCTGAAACATTTTTGTTTGAGTTTGAAGTCTTATGAAAAATCTTTAACTATCTAGAAGACTCTCAAAAACTCAAATTGTTTCCTTCAACACTAAAAGGGGCTACTTTGAAATAGTTTATGGGGTTAGTCACTCAATCCATTAGAACTTGGAATGACACGAAACAAGCATTTTTGGATAGATACTTGGGTTATTGTATGCCTATCAATCATAAATATGAGGTGTTCAAAATGATACAAAAGGAAGAGGGAAACTTAGAGGATTTGCTTAAGAGATTCAACTATAATTTGAAAAGAGCAAAAATGAACAATCTAGATGAAGAAACTTTGAAAGCTCTTTTGTTAAAGGCCATTAGAGATGAATGGATAGATATCCTTAACATGATGGGGAAGGGAGATATCTCTCAACTTCCATTGAGTGACATAGCAGAACTATGTGTTCATATCTCAAGAGGGAAATTTAAAACCGGGAAAGGACCAAGAGATCCTTCTCTTGTTAGAGCAAACAAATTTGCAAACCGGATCTGTAAGTACAACAAAAATTGGCAATATGCTTGATGAGTTTAAAACTGACATTTTAGGGAGCCTTATTGAGCAACTAGACACCCTTAAAATTCAAAACAAGCAGAAAACAGAGGCTGATGCTTTAGCCATCTTTTGTTCAAAGTGCAAAAAGAAACATGCTCTAAGGGAATGTCCTTTAGATGCAAAAAATTGTAGAAACTTGTATGATTTGTTTAGAAAGTCATGAGACCAAGAGTTGTCCTTCAATCCTAGCTCTTAAGGTTGTCTTTCAAGAAGAAATAGTCCCAAATCCTGTAGAACCTCTTTGTTTTGTTGTTAGAAGACCTTGGTAGGGGCCACAAAATCAAGGATTTAACAATCCAATGTATTTTGAGCCCACACCAAACTTGAATTCTTGGCAGCAACCTTGGCCTCAAACTCAATCTCAGTATCAATCTCAACCGTGGGCACAAAGGGTAAAAAATCATTATGGGAGATTTGCTCAATATTATCAATATCCTCCATCTTATCAGAGCTATCCTCCCCCACAAAATCAGCAGCAAAATCAGCAACCACAGCTTCCAAATCAAAACCCTCAACTTTCATTACCATTTCCACAACAACCTCCACAACAAAGTCAAAATCCTCAACTCTTACTTCCATTTCAAAAAAAACCAAATCAGTTACCTACCCAACCATTACCGATCCCCAATAATAAAAACCCTCAGAATGCTTACATGGCAGAAGGACAACAATTTCCAACTTACATGATTACTCCTCTAGATCTTAATGATGTTTAGCTTAGATCTGGTAGGATATTAGAAAAGAAAAAACCTTCTATAGCCATTCAAGAAAAAGATAACTCTGAGGAAGACTCTCTAAAAGTCAATAAAATTTTTGAGGGAACATCCCTCAAAAACCAAAACATTGAAAAACGAAAACAAAAGAATCAATAAACACAACTCCTATCATTGAGCAACTAGCATCTACTTCTACACCTCCTTTTCCTGAGAGATGACAAATTGATAGAGGGGTAGAAAAACAGATCTTGTTGCCCAATTATGATCTTCTAGATGAATTGAATAATGTTTGTATCAAAGTTCCTTTGTTACAAGCCATTAGAGAAATTCCTATTCTAGCCAAGACAATAAAGGAGTTGAGCATCAAAAGACCAGGAAGAAAACCAAGAGAAACAAAAAGAATTCACCTAGTAGGAAAGATAACAGATATCATGATGGGAAAGATTTCCATGCAGAAATATGTGGATCCAGGAAGTCCAATTGTAAAGACACATATAAATGGGATTGAAATTCCAAACACATTGATTGACTTAGGGGTAGTAATAAACATTATGAGTAGACAAACTATGGAGTAGCTTAAACTTCCTAATCTTCTTTACACACCTACCTTGCTACAACTTGCAGATTGATCAGTAATCAAACCAGATGGTGTGCTAGAAGACATTTCAGTCTCCTTAGATTCTTGGGAATATCCTGTTGATTTGATGATTTTAACTCCCAAGAATAATCTAGGAGGACACCCACTCATATTAGCAAGACCTTGGTTGGCCACAGATAATGCTTTTATTAGTTGCAGATCTGGTGACATGTATATTTCTGATGGTAATTCGATAAAGAAATTTACTTTGTATCCTCTAGCAAAAGCAATCACAGAAATAAATGACAAGGAATGGATCAACGAAGAAGATGATATTCAACCTCTCTTTACTATGTCAGAAATTAGTGAAGATAGTCAAATTTTGAACACATTGGAAAATTTTGAAACATCTTCAAAATATGATCATGCACAATTCCAAGAAAATTCTAATGTTGAATGCTTGTCATCTAGGCATATGTATCTCTATTCTGTGGAAGAGTTTGGTAGCTCTACAATTGAAATTTTTCCAGGTAGGACATTGAACATAAACAAAAACTTGGAGAAACTACAACAAGAAAAGCTAACCAAAATATTACAAAAACATTCTGCTACATTTTCATGGGATTACACCGACATGAAGGGTATTGATCCTAGGACTTGTATCCATCATATCTATATTGAGGAAAACAGTAGACCAATTAGACAACTTCAAAGAAGAATGAATCCAAATCTTAGGGAAATTGTGAAAGAAGGGCTCCAAAAATTACTCAATGTACACTTCATTTACCCAATTTTAGATAACCAATGGGTTTCTCATTTGTTAATTGTGCCTAAAAGGAATGGTAAATGGAGGGTGTGCATTGATTACCAAGAATTGAATAAAGCAACCTTGAAAGATCACTTTCCTTTACCCTTCATTGATCAAGTGTTAGATACATTAGCAAGTAAAGAGTACTTCTCATTCTTGGATGGTTTTAGTGGTTATAATCAAATTCAGGTAGCACCTGAGGATTAGGATAAAACCACATTTACTTGTCCATGGGAAAATTTTTCCTACCGAGTGCTTCCTTTTGGGTTATGTAATGCACCTGCAACATTCCAAAGAACAGTATTAGGAATTTTTTCTGATCTAACACATGGTTGTGTAGAGGCATATATGGATGATTTTACAGACTATGGTAAAACATTTGAAGAAGCTTTGGAAAATTTGGAAAAAGTCCTTAAAAGATGTAGAGAAACAAACCTTTCACTAATCCATGAGAAATTCTTTATGATGTTTACAAAAGGTATTGTCTTAGGACATCATATTTCAAGAGATGGGATTAAAGTTGACAAATCTAAAGTTGAAGTCATCTCTAAGTTATCAATTCCAAATTGCCAAAGGGATGTTAGAAGTTTTCTAGGATTTACAAGTTACTATAGAATATTTATAGAAAACTTCACTAAAATAGCATCTCCACTCTTCAAATTGCTTACAAAAGATTGTGAATTGAAGTGGAATCTTGAGTGCCAATTAGCATTTGAAACCTTGAAAGTAAGAATATCTAAAGTACCTATCTTAAGAGGACCAAATTAGAAACTTCCTTTCCATATTTATATAGATTCTTCAAATACAGCTCTAGGAGCTGTATTGGGACAAAAAGATTTGATTCCTTATGCCATTTACTATACAAGTAAAATTTTGACTACCACTGAGTTGAATTATACTATGACTGAAAAAGAATTCTTAGTTGTTGTTCATGCAATTAACAAGTTTAAACACTATATAGCAGGTTATGAAACCTTTGTTCATACAGATCACTCTGCAGTTAGATATTTGATGAATAAACCTATTACTTATGGCAGAGTTGCAAGATGGCATTATTGCGCTAGATAGACCTAGAAAACAAAACACGGTGGCTAATTTCTTGTCCAAGATTCAAAATATCAAATAAGACTCCCCGGTTGAAGATAAGTTCCCTGATGAATATCTCTTTGCAGTAACTACTCAAACTCCCTGGTTTGCAAATGTTGCAAACTACTTGGTTACAGGGAAGTTACCTTCACATTTATTTCCTAGAGAGAAAAGAAAGATTATTTAAGATAGCGAAAGATATTCATGGATCACTAACGAATTGTATAAAATAGGGTTGGATCTTATGATCAGAAGGTGTGTCAGGGAAGATGAAATGCCTGATATTCTCAAAGCATGTCATGATGAGCCATGTGGTGGACACTTTGCTGAAAAGAGGACAACCTATAAAATCCTTTCTTTAGGATATTTTTGGCCATCCATCTTCAAAGATGCTAAAGAATATGTCAAAAGGTGCGACAGTTGCCAAAGGGTAGGGAAACATGCTCCCTCAAATGAAATGCCATTACAACCACAAGTACTTATCGAACCCTTTGAAAAATGGGCTTTAGAATTTATTGGACCTATTAATCCTCCATCCAAGCAAAAAAAGCATATATTGGTATGAACTGATTATGTCACCAAATGGGTAGAAGCCAAAGCATTACTTTTTGATAACGAAAAAATTGTAGTTAGTTTTCTTTTTGAGGATATTTTTACTCTCTTTGGTGTTCCAAGAGAAAATGTGATAGATCAGGGACTTCAATTCACATCCAACATGATAGAGAAGCTTATGGAGGAGTACAAAATCAAACATAGGAAATCCACTCCCTATCATCCACAAGCAAATGGTCAAGTGGAGTCTACAAATAAAGTGATTGAAAGAATCCTCACCAAGACTGTGCATCTACATAGAAGAGATTGGGCAGAAAGGCTTCCTAAAGCCTTATGGGCCTATAGAACTACATGGAGGAACACAACTGGACATACACCCTATGAACTTGTTTATGGGAAACAAGTCCTGTTCCCCATAGAGTTCCAAGTCAAAACTTTCAAGATGACAGTCCAGTTGGGGATGGATTTATTATAAGCTCAAAAGCATAGACTGGAGAAATTGAATGAACTTGATGAAATTAGACAAGAGGTTGTTCAAAGGACTAGTCTAGTTCAGCAACAGAGGGCTAAATGGAATGACAAGTACATGAAGGACAAGAAGTTTCAAGAGGGAGATTGGGCACTGTTATTTGATTCAAAGTTTAAAGATTTTCAAGGGAAGTTTCAAACTCATTGGCTTGAGCCATATGATATTGAAAAAAATTTCAGTAGTGGAGCAGTAAGGATCAGAACAATAGATGAAAGTCAAACTCCTCTCCTTGTGAATGGTCATAGATTGAAAATTTATCAAAAACCAATCTCAAAGGAGGAAATTATCAAGATCTTTCAGAACAATTCTGAAATGAAGTTGGTGAAGAAGAACCCTTCTTCTCCACCAAGTTAGTCTTTTTTTTTCCTATTATATATATATAATATATATATACTATAATATAATATAATATATATATATATATATATATATAAATTATATTAAATAAATATAATATATATAAGGTTGAAAACCAATCACTGATTGGCATGCATATACAGGAAATACATGGTGAAAATAAGAAGCTTCTGACACCCTATATTTTCCATTTCCTTTTCTGAAAAAATAAAAATAAAAAAAATGGTGACTCACTTTGCATTATGCAAAATTCATTGTTCTATCTCATTTTCACTTTGTTTTACTTTTGCAAAGTTTCACTTCACTCCACTATTATATTCCACCAATAAATTTTTCCTCTTCAGCATTTCTTCCATCTCCATTTTTTATTTATCATCTTGTCATATTCTCACTCATGCAGCCATTTGCATTGCATTCATCCATAAGCCATAATTTTTTCTATGTTTTACATTCTGTAGTTGTTTCCGAATTCTGTAGTTGTTCCCGTTTCGTAGCTAATTCTATTCTGCAACCAATCTGATTTTGCAATAATAGTTGATCATCAGTCCAAGCACAAAGAGGATAGTTCATAATAATATATTATATGCAGGTAATGGAGGAGAGAACAACTTTTGAATACCAATCAGATCGAAGCACTTGTGGAAGCAAGCAACAAGAGATTAGCAAGTGGAAGGTATGGCTCTAAAGGTAAAAACAAAAACTTATTTCAAAAAGTAATACAAAACATAAGTTGGTATAACTCATATAATCACATGACTCCTTGATTTATCATTATGAGATTTGACTGCCATGATGATTCTGCCACACCTTCCATCTTTAATGTTAACGGTCTAATGATGCAATCTCCGTTTTAAACTCAATGACTCGTACTTAACCAGGGCTTCTCCAACACACCTATTAAATGGTTAGATTCATGACATAACCTATTTAAATACAACTCTTCAAAACCCTGATTTTTCATTTATTACACCAAGTTTTTCTCTTATACTTCCGCAGCCTTTTTGTGCATACAATCACTCCGTTTTTCATATATTTCATGCATACAAATACTCTGTTACATTGTACACACAGTCACTCTATTTTCATATACCCTGTATGTACAGTCATTTTATCTCATACTCATAGTTGTTTTACTTCCATATATTCTGTCATTCCATCCCCATATCCATAGTTATTTTTTTGTTTCTATATACCAGTTGTTCCACTGCCGTATGCATAGTCCTCTTTATG
This sequence comes from Pinus taeda, assembly GCA_000404065.3. Taxonomy (NCBI): domain Eukaryota; kingdom Viridiplantae; phylum Streptophyta; class Pinopsida; order Pinales; family Pinaceae; genus Pinus; species Pinus taeda. Next base: position 36,999 of record APFE030899049.1, read on the forward strand.
TAGTCACTCCATTTCTTAAACAGTGAAGGGAATTTTGAAGAATAGCGGAGAACAGAGCTGATGGGGCTCATCGTCAGAATTGAACCCATAGGGGTGAAGTACATGGAAGGTTATCCTCAGCTAAAAGGAATGTTGTAGAAGGCTGGTTGGTTGAGTTTCATTGAAAAATTAAATGGCTACCATAAAGAAATCACCGAATCTTTTGCCAGATCGTTTGATGGAATGGATGTGGAAATAGGTGACATAAAATTTGCAGTGACCAAGTCTTTTATTGCTTAAAGTAACCGAGCTACCAAGGCTAGGAGAGAGGTGGTTCAAGAACAAAGAATTTCATGATGAAACCTGGAAGGTCATTCTCAAAAATCCAGGTATGGACACTTCATTTTTTAGGAAATGGATTCCAATCTCTGTGCTTAAGAGCAAATGGAGTAGCATGTTATTAATTTTGCAAAAGTTTATTACATGCAAGGGAAGATTTGGTTCCATGTATGTATATCACATAAGACTTTTGATGAATTCTCTTGAAGATGGAACCCTCAATCTCCCATTTTTCCTGTTGAATAGTTTGAGAAGAATGGCCACTAATGTTCAGAAGAAAATTGAAGTAATAGAAACCACTCTTTATCACCATGGACTAGTAAAAATTTTAGTTGAATATCACTTAAAGAGTGTAGGGGACACATGGGAGGATTTTTTGGTTAGAAACTTCTTCCAAGATGCCCGAGAATTGCCTGAGGGAAGTCCTACAAAAAGAAGTAGGAGAAGGAATACTAGTCTCACCATTCAAAACACTCATGAAACTTCAACACAGAAAAACAATGAAGATGAGCCCATATCTGAAACATTAATAGAGATCAGAAATCAGACAAAGCAGAAAAGAAAATTGAAAGAAAAGGTTTAGTAATCCCACAAAAATATTCCTGGACCTTCATCATCTAAGGAGGATGAACAATAGCTTTCTGAGAGACTAGTCAAAATCAGGGATTAGCTCAAGAAAGAGAAGGAGAAAGGAAAAAGGAAATAGGTTATAGAGGAAGAAATCATAGGCTCCCAAAGTTTGAGGAGAAGTTCTAGACTCAGGAGCAAAGTGAAGAAAGAAAAATCAAAAGAGACCCAGTTCATATATTTGGGGGAAGAAACTCCAACTCAGTCCCATGACAATATTCCATATGATCAAAGCCCACAGAACTCTCCTCAACAAAACTTTGAAAGCAGCCCAAGGAGAGCCTCTCCAGGCATTGATCCAATCCAACAACAGATTTATGACTACATAGATTCATTGGAGAAAAAGGGTACATTAGTGGACCCAGGGACTTCATCTAATCCTGAGCACCCTGCCACATCACAAGAGACTTTAACTAGCTCACTTAAACAGGAAATCTATGAGATAGAAGTTCTAAATAGGCACATCCAAAGAGAAAATGAAGCCTTAAGAGAACAAAACAAGTTGGATAAAATTATCCATGATAACACTATGCTTCACTTGGGTTTATGGCACAAGAAGAACAGAAAACTAAAAAGGAAGAATAAGAAGCTAAACAGGGCACTCATTAACCTCAAGTATAGATTCCTCATGAGGAAGCCTAGGATGGCAGTTGGTGCAAAGAAAAGCAAGAAGAGGTTGGATGTTTTGGCCTCAAAACAAGTGCAGTAGGAGGAGGGAGTTCACAATTTTGATTGCATGGGGACATGCAATAGTCTTGTAGTGGGGGTATGTTGAGTTCCAAAACTATCTTTCCCTTAGCTACTTTTCTCATCCTCCCTTCTTTGTTTTTCCATGAAAAATGCATCCTTATCATCAAAAACCATTATACATTGCCTCAAGGAGTATATTTCAGTGATTTACAGGTTATACTATTATGTTTTCTATTTGAATAAGTTTTTGTCTTTTAGCTATGAAATACAACCACATTTTGCAGCTAATCGGCTATTTCGCAGCGACTTCCACACTTTTGTGGGTTCCAGGTGTCGAGAGGGGAAAAGGACTACATGTAGCTTGGAAAACATTGAGGCATGGATCGTATACTATTCATCTATCCTAGATCAATGAGGAAGACTCCGTTCAAAGGGAAGTCAAACATAGAAACTTATGGCAAACAGGACCTTGTTTTGCACACGTTTCTCAGTGATGGGATCCAAAGCAGTTTCCTGAGGCCATGAACTTCATCTTCCACCTGCGCAAATGGAATCCAACAACCACTACCATAAGATTTATGTTTCCAAGCAACCAAGGACAAGAATTCTGCATACTTGCCTGTCTACGTTTTTTGTTGTAGCTTATTTCTCTCTTTAAAAAAGTTGTATAATTTCCCTATAAATACCGGTGTGAAGAACGCAGAACAAGTTCAGTTTTTTTAGCTTATGTATTAAGTTCAGATTTCCGCTCTGTAGTTTGAAGAACTCATTCTCTGTTTTAATATAAAGACTTTGTTTCAATGGATACCTGAAGCGTTGTTGGAGTCTTGATTAAGTGATGATAATCCGAGACCTTTGCAGAGGGCCCCTACATTGGTCAAGGTTACATTTTATTTATGTTTTGTCTTTCATAGTTAACTGTAAATTCACTATGCTTTTTTTCCATGATGTTTATAACCATTTTCTAACTCTGTTGATAATGCAGCTTGTGTCATCTTCTTATTAGCACATAATAGATCTTTTTGTTTCACTACTTTCTAGTTTCTTATCAGTAGCTTGAAGTTGATGTCAGTAGCATAGAGTAATTTCGATTTGTTGATCATTAGTCTAGTTTCTTTCATTTGTTGTTCATTAGTCTTTAGATTTTTAATTTAACTAATCAATGCCATTTTGTTGTGAGTTTAGTAACTCATGTTTTAAGTGAATGTTTTCGAAAGCCCTTTCAGTTGATGGTTCATCTTAAAAATAAGTGGTGAAATATTTCATTTATGAATGAGTCTTTCTCTGCATTTTTATGTTTACTTTTTCTTAGAATAATGAAGTATGGAGTCCCTCAAAATGCTATCACAAGGAGGTTGTTCTCCCAAAATTGTGTAGCAAAGTGAAAAAGCACTTCATTTAGCTATTATAGTATATTAGTTGCAATTTCACTTTCAGTCTTAGTCGTTCATTTAATTTCATTGCAATCTCGTTTTCAGTTTTAGAGAAATGAAGTATTGAATCCCTCAAATGCTATCACAAGGAGGTTGTTCTCCCAAAATTGTGTAGCAGAGTGAAAAAACACTTCATTTAGTTTTTATGATAGATTAGTTGCAATTTCATTTTCAATCATAGTTTTTCATTTAGTTGCAATTCCATTTTCAGTTGTTCATTAAGTTTTGATTTTGCAATAAATTAGACAATAATTGTAATCTTATTTTCAGAATTTCATTTTGGTTCATCATAGGTAGTTGCAATCTCATTTTCAGTTTTAATATCTCATTTAAGCTTTGGTTTTGTAATTGATTAGATAGTAGTCTTAAGTCCTTTCAATCCATGTTTTGGAAACAATCATAATAGCAAGAAGAGAAACTTTGTTTTCATTTTCTTGGTTAAAACTTTACTTCAAAATCTAGCTTAAAGCAATTTTATCTCTCATTTCATTTTCTTAGCAGCAGTAGATTTAAGATTTTTTTAGGAATTAAAAGATCAAAACCCCTAAACAACTTAAAATTCAAAAACACTAAAGTAGGAAGGGCCATCTAGCACATATAGTGCACTACACTTCATCAGTTTACGATACCCAAATTGATAATTTATGTAGAGCAATTTAGGACCTTAAATTGACCTGTTAGCCCTGAGGTGTAGCGCTGACATTTTGAAGGCTAAAGGAAGGATCGGTTTTCTTTGTTGTTCTAAAAAGGGTCCCACATGGGCCATTATTCCTCTTCTTCTACCCGCTCACACTCTACTCGTCCCATTTCCTAAGTTAAGCCTCCTACCACGACAAAACCCTCTTTAACCTTAGCCCCAAGCGCCAAGCCAAAAATAGCCATAAAACCTTAGCCATACGTCTTACATGCTTATAACACATTCCCCGGAGACATCTTGTACCTTCACCATCTCCCTCCATCGTTGATCTTTTCCTGCTAATCCAATGGTCCACGTCCCATCTGATACACCAACATGCCCGAGCATTTCCCACTATTAGATCAACTCCGCCAAATCTAATGGTTAGCGCCCATGTCGCGCAGACACCAAGCGCGAAACATACCCATGCGATGAGGGCAACTTTTCTTTCTCCTGCCGCTACGTGTCATCCATTGAATGACATCGGGTAAGTTCTAACACTTAACGTTTACCTCCCGATGCCCACCCGATAAAAACCATTACCACTTAAGTCAAACCACTTCGCGCGTTATTTCCCACACATCTTCGCCACTCGATAACCGTCCGATCTGTTGCCTAAAGATATAACGGCCCAAACATGTTCCGCTCCCACCTCGACCGCTAACCTCCAAAAGACGATCTCCACTACACACAAACCTTGATTTGTCAGCCACCATTCATGATCTCTCATCACTGTACATATACCCATGCACTCCATATTCCACTCCCTATCTGTTGCACAAAGGAGAAGATGGCCGACTCTGTCAGTCTAGTGACAGCTTGACCATGAAACTGAATTAAAAGAAGAGCATGGTCGAAGGATAAAAGGACACAGCACGGCTCAACAACCGAATTAAATAGTCATGGAACTCCACTACCAGGATCAATTTGACCACCTAAAGGATGACACAGTACCAGAACTGATCAGGGTTTCGTAGTGGAAAAATAAACTTTGTTCAAAGATGCTATCAGACAGTTAATGGTAGTTTCTAGTCAATTAAGACCCCTCCATCCCTAAACGGCTAAGGGCCATTATAATGATAGTTTATCAACAGCCATAAGGAAGATGTAAATAGGGTTGGAAATTGTGTTTCGGTTCAACTTCTAGAGACTGTAGATATTATGTAACTTGCAGCGTCTCATCTTCATTTTTAGCAATGCAAGCTTCTTTTGTTGTTAATTGCTCAATCCTCATTTCTTCTCTGTTCTAAGCTTGTGTCTGATGTATTGTATTCATGATTTATTCTATATCTAATGCTAGGTAACTATCATCTTATCTTTGGATTAGACAATTGCATGTATCAATGAGTAGGTCACTCAAGTTTCTTCTATATCTTATGCAAGATAACTGTCATCTTATCTCTGCATTGATAGATTAGATTTGCAAGTTTCTTTCCTAGCTGCAGCTGGCCATCATACACTCTGTATGCATCTGCTGGTGTGGTTAGTATTCTTCATCTATTCACCTAATTCCCAAATTGTTGAGCATTGGTGATGTAAAGCCTTGTTGTCTGAGGGTGTTCATGCATGTTTGGAGTGAAAAAAAAGTAGAAGTGGTTATCTGGCTTGAACCAAACCATCACCCATCCCAATAAGTTCCTAGAACCATATTGAAGATTATATGTTACTAGGCATCTCCGAGCTACAACCTAGGAGAGTTTCCTGGAGCCCTAACATAATTGGCGTCATTGTCGGGGAGAGGAGATTGAAGCTTAGCTTCCCTGGGAGATGACACAGATCTAGTTTTGATGATAGATAAATCCTGGACACATTCTTGGTTGTAATCATCTATTTATCGACTCTATTGGAGGTTGAACTCTTAGCAACTCCACATCATAGTTCTGGCTCAGTTTGTGAGGCACACTCGGAGAAGTCCTCAGAAATCACTAGCTGATCCAGTACCTGACCCTGAGAAGTTTATTAAGGAAAGAAAGACATCACAAAAGGGAGCATCAGGATCAGATAAACCAAAAAAATCTTATGCATCTCTGTAAGAAAGGCTTATAACAGAGCAAATACATATTGAGAATATAGCCTCTAGCATTAGTAATGAAGAGAAATTTTCAGAGATTCATAAAGCTCCTTATTCTTTAGGTCCTCCTTTGGATTTCACCCCAAAGGAAACCTCCCATCCTCTCCATCACATTCCTCTGGCCCTGTCAGTGATTTCTCAACTCCCTACCTTTCAGACAGCCGACACTCTTTCATTTTCCCCAGTCATGGTAGGCCTACAAGCACCCACCAAAATGGGAGGAATCATTGCTGCTAGGTATGGGCCCTTGGTATTGCCTACTCCTTTGAATGCCATGCCTATAGGAGAATATCAAAAGTACATGCCTAAGTTCATTGGGACAGAAGGATGTTATGAAAAAAATATTTAATATTAGGTTTATTATTTAATTTAGGTTTAGTTAGGCGAAAGGGCACGATCATAAGATCATGCCCTTTCCCAAAGGGTGTCCATGGCGGTATTTAAGCCAGGAGCCCCATTGTAATCAGACATCATCTATCTATTCATTTATTAATAAATTATTTATATATATATTTATGTTATCCAGAAGCTTTTATGCTCCATTGGTATCGGAGCGAACGATCTTCTCGCCTGGCAATCACCAATCTTCATTCCCGCTGCGTCATCTATCAGCACCCCGTCCCAATACGCCACCTCTGTTCCGCTGCCACCGCAGTTGACCCAACGTTACGCTGCGTATTCCCTCCGCTGTCGTCACCTCCGCTTTTGTCCACAGCCACCATATTTTTTCTACGCCCTCCACTATTTCCATTCGCCCGGAAGACTGTGGCCTCTGTCATTTCCGTTCGCTATCCATCGGCTATCCATCCGCTGAAAGTGTTACTGCTGCCGTGCCGCCTTCCCGTTCGCTGTTGGCTCATACTGTGTTAGCCGCACAAGATCTTCTATCGAACGGTCCGCTGAAATTGCCGCCGGAGGTGACCCCACCAGCAGACGTGACGGTCAGCGTATATATATATATAAATTGGTATATAGCGTGAAATATATAACGTATATATAACGTTTATTTATATATAATATATATATACATATATATTATATATATAATATATATTATATATATATATATAATTAATCATATTAAATACTTATAAGTATATACTTTTATATATATATTATAATAATTATAAATTAATTTTAATTAAATTAAATTTTATTTTAATTAATTAAAAGTTTTATATATATTTATTCCAAAAAAATATTTATATATAATATATTATTAATTAATTAATTATTATTAAATTAATTTAATTTAAAAAGAAGAAGAAGAAGAAGAAGAGGAAGAAGAAGAAGAAGGAGGAAGGAAAAATATTTTAGCTGGCAAATAAATACACGCCGCCGCAAACCCGCTCAATGTCGACAATGACAATGGCGGATTTTCAAAAAAGGTTGTTGGATGCAAAGCAAAAGATAAGTAGAAACCACGACGAGGTCAGTAAAAGATTAAATGGAGTCGAGGGCAAGCTTGGGGAGCAAGCGGACAAAATCAAAAATCTTGAAGATACAACAAGTCGAATAGAGGTAAAAATGGAAATTCAACATGTCCAAACAAAAGTAAACTTCAAAGAAGTCTTAGCAATGCTGACAAGTCTGTGTAAAAAGTCGAATTGTACACACGAAGAACTGTTAAAAGAGGATGAAGAAAATCAAGAACATCTCTCATCAGGTTCAACAAAGTTAACAAATTCTCATGAAAAGGTTGAATCCCCAAGGAAATCAGCGGCACCCCACCAAGAAGCAAGTAACACTGCCCTTACAAACAGGAACGCAACCAATTACAGAGATAACCATATACACAAATATGCAGCGGAAATAATGCTTCATTTCATTAATGGAAAATACTGAAATATGCTTACAATCAGAAATGGAAATAAACTAGCTAGGGCGATGGTAGCTATCTTTGAGAAGAGATGTGTGGGCTACATGCCTCTGAACTGACTTACAATGAGGCTCGAAGGCCTATTTATTGTTGAGAAACAATGAAAAACCCTTAACATTCCAAACCCTAACCCTAGGAGATGAAACGCCAAACTGTGGGCCCCGTTTGGGGGTAAGTTGGTACATCAACTTCCCGGGGTCGTAACTTTAGCATATGATCTCCGTTTGACGCGTACAATAGCTCTTTAGAAAGATCTATTCGAGCACTATCATTGTTGGAACGGCAACACCGGTCCACATGGACCCATGTTGCCTCCGGATTCCCCAAAAAACATCGTTTAGGGCCTCAAAAACGGCTCCGGAAGTTCAGGACCCGAAAAACTGCTAAAAATAGTAAGTTGTGCTACAATTAAGGAAACTGAAAATGCTGAGAAAGACAATGGTGGGGGTCCATGTGGACTTGGCAGGTGGCCACCCATATCCACCTGGATCATTCCTCCCCCCTTAGGAAGCAATGGTCCCCATTGCGTTGAGCTCCCCCATGAGATGAGGAAACT
>APFE030899054.1:4604-17975 GCA_000404065.3 Pinus taeda
CAATGAATTCTACCTTTATCCTTGTTTCATTTAGTTAAGATGAAAAGAGAGAGATAATGGCATACATTAAACACATGTAAACTCGCAATTACAGAAGGAAACACAATACCAAATCAAGTTGCCACAAGAATCTCATAAAGTGTTGCAAACCCTGGTCTATTCCTTTGCCAAACTGCTGAAATGAGTGTACAATAAAGCTCCAAGATTTCCCAAAATTCCAACCTTCTGCCAAATTCCAACCCCTACACTATGAAATTCATAAAATATATACATTTTCTCATCCTTGTACTAAGGGAATTGAGCTCAACCATTTTCTTCAAAATAGAATGAGTTACATTAAACTTGCAATGGGCCAAATTTCTGAAAATAGGTGTTGATGATGAACTCGTATCTCCTAAATCATAGCACCTATTGCAAAACGGAAAGAGGGTTTTGTAGATAAGATTATTTTGGAGAAAACGCTCTCTCAAATTTTGGAAATTCATTTCCAGTTGCCCAAAATTGGTTCCACAAAATCATATCGAAAATAGAAAATCATTAAAAATTTAAATCTGTGAAAATGAGTTGTAAAGATCTAGTCACATATCCCAATTCGTGACACCTGTGAATAAACTGAAAGAGGTTTTTGTTATATTTCTTTTCTTTAACAAAAAATTCCTTGGGTTTTTCAAAATTACTTTCCATCTGTTGTAAAATGGCCTGACACTAAAATGACTAAAATAGTAAAAAATATGAAAAATTTGCTTTGTTTTAATGTAAGCTCCAAATATCACTATATATCTCCCACAGAGTAGCACCTATGCACAAACGGAAGGAGGTTTTGGTTATTTGGTATGTGATAAACAAAAAAATCTTTCACTTTTGAAAAACTCCTTACCATTATGTCACAAACTGATTTTGTACTAAACTTGTCATTGTGTGCAGCAACTGACCTCAAAACATGCATAACCAAGAATCACTCATTCATTTCGATCATATCTTCTAATCCGGGAGCCGGTTATGGGAGTGTGATATACTATTGGAAATATTTTTTCGAGATTATTCTAATGGACACACTTGTGACATGTTTTGTGTTGAACATCATGTGCAAAACATCTAACAAAACCATACATAGTAAGAGCTTATGTTGATCCCTGGTGACAGGCTGCGAAGAATGGAACTAACAGTCCTCATCCTTTGAATATGCCTCTTTGTATGCATCATAGGTGAACTTCTCCATGTGCATAAGAGTCCCCAAAGTTGTAATCTTGGATGTGGGTGGCCTTGAAAGCATTTCAATTAACTTGTTTGTGTTGGCCTTCTTATACTTGATCGCCTAATCCAAAATGGATCTTGTATCAAACCTCTAAGTCTAAGTCTTCATATAAATGTATATTCAGAAAACATTATCGCATAAGAAAAACACTAATAATGGTGGAAAACAAAGTGAAGCGGAGCGTAAATTCTCGTTTCATAGCAAACCATCAGATCGGACAAATCAATAACCTAGATTAAATCAGGATATCGCATCAGGAGACGCCAGCGGAGTATAACAGAGGCAGCACTAAGGGAAATGTGGGTGCGATTAGTGACTTGATGTCTACCATTGATCGAGTGCATAGATCAACAGTAGATATTACAGATATCACATCACAGATTCCTAAAGGGAGGACTTAACACAGACGAAATGCTTTCAGTGGACCCAAAGGCGTTATGAATTAAATAGCAAAGGATCTGGGTTCCATGGTAAATGGTAATTCGAGCGGGGTACAGGCGGTAAGTGGTATTGGAAGGGCTTCACCCAATTCCATACACTGGCCAACACATAGCATGGGGCGGGAGAGAGAAAACCACTTATTTCTAGGGGGTTTTCCCCATGCTATTGGGTCACTCGAAATGGCCGTCAGCCATTGGATTAGCAATCACGGATCAGATGGTGAAGAATGCATGAGCTGGTTATATGATTGAGTCGGATCTGAACTGTTGACTTGAAGGCAGAACAACAATGTGGAATACAAAGGGATTATGACCCATATCCAATGTGACTGGCATTGTGATAGAGGCGGACCCGAGATGTTTATAGGGTGGAATTTATATGGTTTGAAGTCTGGCTTTGGCGTTCTGGTCGGATTTTTCATTGTTACAGTATATTTCCATGTATTCCCCATGTAAACGGAAAAGTGTTTTCTTAGGTATTTTCACCCGTGCTCGGTCTTTCCGTTTGTAAACAGGTGGCCTCAATGCCTTAAGCATTTTTGCAATGATTGTTTAAACGCTTAGTAAGGAGATGAAGGAATAGCGTCGGGAGCCAGAAAGCCCAAGAAGGGGATTGAACCGATAGTGTCGATAGGCTTAACAGTCATTCAATGGCATCACAAAGAGGGGAAATTTTGTTGAAGACAGCTAGTCAGTCAGATTGAGGCAGATTGAATAGAGGAACAGGATGGAGGGAGAGTTTGTGCACTCTTTTAGACTCGAGGTTTTCGAGCAAATCCCTCTTTGATGTCATTGTTGGTTGAGACTCTGTTTTTGAACTCACTCTTGTAATAATCAATTCTTGAAGACTTAATATAGAGGTCAACACTGAAATTTGGACCACGAGATGCAGCCAGGAAGTCTGGTGAACTCCTTGATTATTTTTTGTGTTAATGTGTGTGTCTATAATGTTTTCTAATTGTTCATTATCTGTATTATTTGCAATCTTTTTGATCTATTTCACTAAAAAATATAGGCATTCCTGCACATGAGTCTATAATACCTTTTCTTCTTGATTTAGTATCCATTTCAGATTAAGTGGTATCAGAGAATTTGGTTTTCGTTTTGTTAAGGTTAGATAAGCTTGTGTTGGATTTTGAATGCTAACTAGTTTAAAGCTTGGACTAGGAGAAGGAGAACTTGTTGAGGCTAATCCAGAGATTGGAAGAGTCTTTTCTTAGAGGACAATGGTAGAAGAAGCTCCATTTGGATCAGAACTCAATTTATAGAAAGTTTTAAGACACTCCAAGCCATGTTGGAAGAGATGTATTTGGAGTTTAAGAAGGGTCGAGGTAAAAGCATTGCAACACCCAAATTAGACAAAGGAGTAGAGGAACCTTTTCTAGTTTCCCCTCCAAAAGGAAAAGGAAAGGGGAAATGCCTCCTCCACCATCTCCTCCATCATCACCTTTGTCATCTTAATGATCTTCTTCACATAACACTAGCTCTTCTAAGAAGAAGAAGAAAACTTCCTTAATCAAATTAGATGTGAAGTTTGATTTGCCAATTTATGGTGGAGAACTCAATGGAGAAAAGCTAGATAATTGGATAAGACAAATTGATGTATATTGTAGGGTATAGAGCATTGATTCATAAAGGAATAAGATTCAGCTAGCTAGCCTTCAACTTGGAGGAACTGCACTAGTATGGTGGGAAAGAAAGACAAAAGTTGATCTGCAAAAACATGGTAAAATCATTTCTACCTGGAATGAATTTGTTTCTGCCATCAAAAATCAATTCTATCCTTTAGCTTACATGCAACAGACAATGATGAGTTGGCAAAATCTTCATCAATTGAAGTGTCAAGGTGTACAAATTTATACTTAGGAATTTAGAAAGAGAGCTTTAACTCTAGGTATATCATTAGATTCACTTGAGACTTTATTGAAGTATATACATGGTCTTCATAGCTATTTAAAGCATACTATTCTCATGTTTAATCCCACTAGGTTAGATTATGTATCAGTTCAAGCCACACATCTAGAAGCTAGAGGTAAGAATGTAAACCGAGAGGTTGGGAAATCATCAAAATATTATGTAAGCAAGAATAAGGAAAAGAAGAAACTGAAATGGAAGGAGAGGAAAGAAAACATTGTAAATAAGGATAAACCTTCATGTACTCATTGCAAGAAATAAGGACACGATGAGGCACACTGCTGGTCTTTGCATCCAGAATAGAAACCTAAGAAGTTCAGTGGAAAGGAAAGAAAGCATGTTGCTGCTATTCAACAGGACTTGGGATCAGATTCAGGAAATGAAACATTAGTTACAGCCACATGTATTCAAGGTAAATATTCTGAAGCATCCACAAGTAATTCTTCACAATCTGTTGATAATGAAAATAATGAGAGGGAAAGAAATGAGCTCTTTCGTATTAGAGTAATTTCCAAGCACAATAAGATTGATACTTTATTTGATAGTGGATCACAAGTAAATTTGATTTCTGAAACAATTGTAAAGAAGTTGGGATTAGAAACAAAACCTCATGAGAAGCCATATCCATTAGGTTGGGTGTGTGATAAAATAAAGCTACAAGTAATGAGACAATGTAAACTTAGGTTTTATATTGGATCAACATTTGTAGATGAGGTTGAGTTAGATATTGTTCCATTGGATATATGTGCTATTGTTTTGGGAAGTCTGTACATGTATGATAGGAAAGTTATTTTCTGTAGAGTTGAGAATAAGTATCAACTCACTAAAAATGGAATAGAATACATTGTAAGAGCTCATAAACTCAAAGGTAACTATTCTCTCATAAACTTGGGGAAAATGAAAAGAATTGTGAATTCAAGTAAGAAATTTTTACTATTGGTTGTAAAGGAAAAGGATCATGAAAAATCCAATGCATTTGAAGGCTGTGATTCTAAATAGAAAGATAATTTAGTTAAAGTTGTTTCAGAGTATGATGTTCTATTTCAAGAACCTAAAGGTCTTCCACCCAAGCGAGAAATATTACATGATATTTATTTACAGGAAGATGCTCCATTACCTAACATTGGAATGTACAAGTTATCAACTTTAGAGAATGCAAAGATAAAGAAGCAAGTACACGAGTTGCTCAATAAAGGGTTTATACGACTAAGCACATCACCATGTGGATCTCCAATCATGTTGGTGAGAAAGAAAGATGGTTCGTGGAGAATGTGCATTGATTATAGAGCACTAAATAAAATAATGACCAAGAATCATTATCCTCTTCCTCATATTGATGATCTATTAGATCAATTGAAAGAAGCAGTTTGCTTTTCTAAGTTAGACTTGTGAAGTGGTTATCACCAGGTCAGAGTTGCAAAACAGGATGCATGGCATACTGCTTTCAAGATAAAGCAAGGACTATATGAATGGTTGGTTATGCCTTTTGGCTTAACTAATGCTGCTGCAACATTTATGAGAGTCATGAATGATGTACTCGGACTATTTATTGATGATTTTGTAATTGTTTATTTAGATGACATTCTAGTTTTTAGTAAGACATGGGAAGACCATGTAAATCATGTGAAGCAGACTTTAGATGTTTTAAAAAGAGAAATTCTTTATGTAAAATTGTCAAAATGTGAATTTGGCAGAACATCTTTAAATTATTTGGATTATATTGTGGGGGGTGGTGAATTGAAGATAGATCCCTCTAAGGTTGAAGTCATTGTGAACTAGCCTAAACCTAAATTTGCTACAAAGGTTAGGAGTTTCCTAGGGGAAGCACAATACGGGAGAAAATTTATTGCTAACTTTTCTTTGATTGCAGCGCCATTACATGCTTTAACAGGATTGAAACGGGTGTTTAAGTGGGGAGGCAAACAACAGAAAGCCTTCGACACCTTAAAAGAGAAAACCAATATAGCACTAATACTAGCACTGCCAAATCTTCAACATCCATTCAAGATTGAGACAGATGCCAGTGATTATACCATGGGAGCAGTGTTGATGCAACACGAAAAACCCATATGTTATCATTCTGAGACATTTTCTTCTGCAATAGTTAATTATCCCACATATGATAGAGAATTGTATGCATTATTACAAAGTGTGAAAAATGTGGAAACATTACCTAATGGGTAAAGAAACAATCATACATACAGATCATCAACCACTTAAATATTTGCACTCACAAACTAAATTGCAGCAATCAAGACATTATAGGTGGATGGGTTTTCTACAACAATTTCATCTTTTCTTTAGATATAAGAAGGGCATACACAATAAGATTTAAGACATGTTATCAAGACCAATCATAAATGCATCTACTATACTTAAGCATAACTCAGTAATGCATGAAAGTTACATTGAACAATATGCTCAAGATGTAGATTTTAAAGATGTATGTGCAACTTTAAGTCATGGCAAGCAAGTATAAGAATTGGATTATTATGTAAAGGACCAAATCTTATATCATTTGGGAAAGTTATGCATTCCACAAAATTAAATATTTAACATAATTTGAGAAGCACATACTTCTCTCATATCAGGTCATTTTGGTGTAAGTAAAATAGTTGCACAATTGCAAAGGTTTTGTTATTGGCCAAGAATGCATGAGACAATTTCTAGATATATGAAAGGATGTATAATGTGTGCTACAAGCAAGCCCAATAATAGGAAATTAGGCTTGTACACTCCACTTCCAATTCCTTCTCATCCTTGGGAAAGTGTTTCCATGGATTTTGTTGGGGGATTGCCAAAATCTAGGAAAGGTCATGATTATTTGTATGTTGGTGTGGATAGGTTTAGTAAAATGTGTATTTTGATACCATGTAACAAGCAGGTTACAGCTGAACAAATAGCAAAGTTGTTCTTTCACAATTTATGGGTTCATTTTTGGTTACCCACTTTTATTGTACATGATCAAGATTCTCGATTTGTTGGGAAGTTTTGGTCAAATCTATGGGAGTTAATGGACACTAGATTGAAGAAAAGCACAACATTTAATCCAAAAATAGATGGTCAGATAAAAGTATTCAATAGGATAGTAATCCAATTTCTCAGAGGCTATTGCAACAAGCATCCCAAGCTTTGGGATGAGCATTTGTGTTATGTGCAACATGCTTACAACCATGCCAAGCACTCCTCTACTCAAATATCTCCTTTTGAGACTTGTTTTGGTTTTATACCAAAGTCTCCCTTGGATTTTGTCTTTGGTAAAGACATAGCAGTTGATAGACACAATGATGTGGACAAAGCAACCAATTTCATTGAACAAATCCAGGAAATTCACTAGGAATTACACGAAAAAATGAAAAGAAGTCAAGCCAAGTACAAGGCAAGACATGAAAAGCATCGAGCTGAACATAGTTTTCAAGTTGGTGATCAAGTCTGGCTGTACATCAGCAAAGATAGAATGCAAGGTGAAGGTAAGAAGCTAAAACAAATAAGGTATGGACCTTTCAAGATACTTGATAAAATTGGTGAAAATGATTTTCGCCTTGATTCACCAACTTATATGCATATCTATTCAGTCGTTAATGCAGAATACTTGAGATTGTATGAACCTTCATTGGTTGAAGATCCTGAAGAGCAAATTCAGTTTCCTTCTATTGGGGACTTGTTTCCTTAGTATCTCAATGAGTTACAGGAGGACACAATTCTAGACAGGAAGGTAAGAATTACGCATCAAGGGGATGTTGAGTACCTGAGAGTACGACTCAAAGGTTGAAATCCAAGCAAGGAATGATGGATAGAAATTAGACAAGTGAGGGAACTATATCCTCACTTGATCAATGCCTAAAACCAACTTTTGGTGGTCCAAAAGCTTTTTAGTGGGAAGGTGTGATCCAAAATGGATCTTGTATCAAACCTCTAAGTGTAAGTCTTCATATAAATATATATTCAAAAAACACTATTGCAGAAGAAAAACACTAATAATGGTGGAAAATAGAGTGAAGTGGAGCGTAAAGTCTTGTTGCATAGAAGCCGTCAGATTAGACAGATCAACGACCCAAATTAAATTGGGATATCGCATCGGGAGAGGCCAGCAGAGTATATTAGAGGTGGTCCTAAGGGAAATGCGACTGTGATCGGTGACTTAACATGGACCGTTGATCAAGTGTGTAGATCAACGACGAAGATTACAGATATCGCATCGCAGATTCCTAAAGGGGGGACTTAACACAGACAGAAGGCTTTCAGCAAACCCAAAGGCATTATGAGTTAAACAGCAAAGGATTTGAGTTATGTGGTAAATGGTAACTTGGGCAGGATATAGGTGGTAAGTGGTATTGGAAGGACTTCACTTGATTCCATACACTAGTCGACACGTAGCATGGCGCAGGAGAGAGAAAACCACTCATTTCGGGTGGGTTTTCCCCATGCAAGTGGTGATAAGCCTCATAAATGGGTAATTATATGAGCTCATTTTACCTCTTAACCTAGTCAAATCAACCATTCTCTTAACTTATTGCATGATTTTATGATTATATTTATGCCTATAGAGTGAGTTGAGTTAGTTATGATGCCATGTGGTCTCATATGTGTTTAATGCAGATTATTGATGATTTTTGTGGTCAAAGTCAAGGATACAGTGGACAAATGGCAGCAGTAACTCAAAGTGGACAAACGAGAGGAATTATAGGAGGGAATACCCTCCTTTATTACTCCTCACTTCGAATTCTCCTTCATTCAGCTTGGAGTACAAGTAGCCAAGTCATGCATTAGTAGGAAACCGAGCAAGTGGAGGATAACTAATGATTATCTCGAGTTTTGGAAGCCAAGCCTCCTTGAATTTAAGGGATATATTGCTAGATTCATTTGTATAAGTAGAGAGGCTTAGGGCCTCACTAGGGTTGGATATTGTCAAATTTTTGTTGGATTTTTTCTTATGTGAAGTCTGCTCAACTTCGAGCTTATCATTTTGTGACAGTTCATGTAATCTTGCTATTGTTTTGGAAATAAAGATGGAATCCTTTTTGAGTTAGCACTGAGTTACATAAAAGGGCTGAAGCTCTTGGGTTAGGGCCCAATCCAAGCAGCCAAGCTCCTCTTTACTTGTATTTGTATGTTTCATTTCAGTTTGTAGATTAGGTTGTTGTTAGATGCATTTCTTTTATGGTTAAGAATAGGTTGCCTTTGATGATTCAGTAGTTTACTTCCATTTTTTCTTTCTATAGTAGGTTAAGCAGTGATATAAAGAAGATTAAAAAGGATAGCAACAGTGCCTTGGCCTTTCTTCCTCCCTTTGGGACCATGATTTGAGGCAAAGACCCTCTTGTTTCCCCGAAAACACAGATTTTCCTCATTCATAAGACTTCTAGTGTTTGCAGCTTTCTAATTGGTTCATAGTCTAGTTTGGTTTTCTTCAAAACTTCTTCATCATGCTCATTTCCTTATTTGCAACAGTCTTCTTTCATGTTTTTCTTTCATGCAATGGTTATCATCATTTCCTTTCATAGATTTTAATTTACTTTATGCAAAAACTCTGCTTTTAGATACACTTATTTCCTTGCTTTCTTAATCTAATTAGTTGATTGTCATTTGTTTATGTAGTAGATATCCTATATCAGTAGACCAGCCTATCATCCATTCCATCCTCCATCTGATCCATGCCCTACAGGTCACCCAAGGCTCCCCTCAATTCTGCCCTAGTTTCCTACATTTTCCATAGAACCTCTTCCTCTCTCCTTGAGCAAACCCAGTGATCTTTCCCTCTCCTAATGATTCTTAGTGGACCCTAGGTTCCCTAACACTTCATCCCAACCTTCATCCACCTTTTGCATCCACTCTTACACCTTCAAAACAGTTAAAACTTCTCTCGGCCTCCTCCTGTAGGCTCCCGTAGAACGTTGTCTTTTCCTCCTGTAGATTTCCTATGTCCTCATGTAGATTTTCTTGTAGGCTTTGTTTTGAAGGCCCAGTTTGGGAAAAGCCTCCAGAAGGGCACCTGAGACCTCCTAGGACCCATCCACACAATACTACATCCTCTCACATCCCAAAACCACCCTCCATTGCCACCTATTCGCTGCCACATTAACAAATAAGTAAATTACATGCATGACAAATTCACATAAAAATACATAAAAATAAAAAAAGATACTTTTTGCTCATTTACTTCCAAAAATAGCTTAGGTAGATGTTGTTTACTTCCTTGAATAGGTAATGGCATTATTTTCATGGTTTTCAAAGTACTTTATGTAAAAGTAGGATTAGTGGTTAACTAGGATTTCCTTGGTTTGCTTTACATTTCAATCTTCCTTTCTGCAAGTAGAATAGCCTCAGTAGAGTAATCTCTCTTTTTCCTTTCATCACATATATAGCTTCTTCTGGAATCCATAGAAGTTGGCTTGAGCTCCTAGTGATCTTGCGCCAGCTGACCAAGTGACAACCTGCAGTAAGAACTAGTACTTATGCATATACCACCATCACTTCCAAGTTTCTTACGAACTACCGGGTTGATAAGAGTAAAGTAGGTAGCCCAACAATTGCAGCATTATTGCTACAATACTAGTGCTCACCAATTTTTGGCACAGTTGTCGGGGAAGTGTCAGAGTATTCGGTGATTACTACTTTCTTCTATTTTCTATTGCAACATTCTGCTAATAGTTTATTTCAGCAAAAGTAGAATAGTCATTTCCTTTCTTTCAGTTCTACATTTCCTTGCTTTCCTATTCAATTCTGCACTTTCCATTTTAGCAAAAGTAGATTAGTCATTTCCTTGCTTTCAGTTCTGCATTTCTTTTGCTTTCCTCCTCAATCTTGCAATTTCATTTCAGCAAGTTCATTTTAGTTAGTTTCAATTCTTTTGTTCAATCAATTTCAGTCTTGTAGGTACTATCAGTGTGGGGAAAAACAAAAACCAACCAAAAAAAATTCCTTTCATGCCTCATAGGAATAGAGATAATTCAGGAAAAAATTTGCCCAACACCCCCACTACTTCACACAATGAACCTTCTCTCTTCTTCGGTGGCTATGATCAAGAAGAACCCTTAGGTGAGCAGCCTGACATATTTGAAGAACCTATAGGGGAAGAAGAAGAAGAAAACATTCCTTTAGAGCCAAGGGTTGAACATAGAAATGCTAGGGGGAATGGAGAAAGAATAGAGGGTACCTTTCCCATTCAGGGGACCGATGGGGACACCAAAATAAAGAATATAATCCCTTCCGCTCTACCTCATTTCCATGGTCTGACTACAAAATATCCTGACACCTTCTTGTTTGAGTCTACTATTATTTGTCAAACCTATGACTATGCAGAAGATGAGAAAATGTTGAAACTATTCCCTTCTACTCTCAAGGATGCAACATTGCACTGGTTCATGGAATTACCTAGAAATAGTATCACAACTTGGGCTCAGATGAAGCAAGCCTTTAACAACAAGTATCGAGACTATTGTAGGTCAAAAGATACTAAAGACGAAATTTTTTGAATGACTATAGGAAGTGATGAGTCCCTGGGAAACTATGAGGAGAGATTCCAGCTCAGTTATAAAATGGTCAGGTGTACACTTGACCCTGAGTCTCTGAATATGGTCTTGCTCAGGGGAATTCAGGAATATCTTTTAGGCACCCTCCATCTGCTGGTCAAGGGAGACATCTACCAAATTTCATATGAAGACATAAATATTGTTTTTAGAAACCATTCTAGGGCAGCCAAAAAAGAAAGGTAGCGGGAGTCAACCCATAGCCAATACCTCTTCCTCTAACTCATCCATCAAAGGATAAATTGGAAACATGCTAGAAGACTTCAAGAGTGAGATGTTGTAGACTCTTGCCATGCAAATGGATACCTTGCATATCAAAAGGAAACACGAGGGAGTAGAGAGGGCTTTGGCCATATTTTTCCCTAGATGCACCAAGAGGCATCCTAGGAACAAATGCCCATTGAAATCTCTAGAGTTTTGTTTAGTCTGTGAAGAAATCATTCCTTAGATAAGTGCCCTTCCTTACTCGAACTTAAAGTTGTATATCAAGGGGCTGAAGGAGTCACTAAACCACTCTATTACATAAACCAAAGAAGGTTGCATTGACCTAGACCATACCAGGAGGGGATGCAAGGGACATCCGAGGCATACTACAACCCCAACCAAGTCACTTTGATACCTTCTTAGGGTCCTCCTACTCATCCTTCCTAGTCCATGCCTCCTCCTTGGTCCTTCTCATCTCAATGTCATGCCCGACCAGTCAACCATTCATTGCAATCCTATGCTTAGCCACCACCTCAATCGAATGCACCTCATTAGGGGTGGAGGCCCTAATACAACTCTCTTCCCACTATTTTGCCTCCACCACCTGCCCAACCGCAAATGTTGCCTCCTACTCCACCAAAGCAACCCAAAATGCTTGCCTAGCCAAATCGAACCCGAACAACAGATAGGCTCAGCAAGTGTATAATGGGGAACCATCATGCCCAACTTATGTTGTGGAGATTCAATAAATTAACTTACGATCTGGGAAATTTCTCCGAGATAGTCAGCCTCCACCTAGGGAGGTTGAGGAAGATAAAGAGGAAGGTGAACCAAAAGAAAATCCACCCTTTCCTGAAAGACTATCTGTGACAATCCAGCCTACCCTAGAAGAAACTAAACTCTTGGGGGAATTGAAACATTTATGTGTGAAGATACCACTTCTCCAAGCCATAAAAGATGTGCTTATCTACAACAAGTTAATCAAAGAGAAGTGCTTTACTCATCTAGGAAGGCGTAAGAGAAATGCCCCAACCATCAATGTCATAGGGCAGTTGTCTGACCTGATGTTGGGGCAAGTAATCTGTCCAAAATATATAGACCCTGGAAACCCAATAGTTGATGTCCACATCAATGGCACCATGATTCCACATACCTTGATTGATCCAGGAGCTGCCATTAATGTGATGGCAAAGGACACAATTCTCAAACTCAACCTCCAGGGCTCCTTGAGGAAGACCACAACTGTGCTACAGTTAGCAAACCGCTCCACCATGACCCCTGAGGGGATTGTGGAAGATGTGATGGTCTCCATTGATTCTTGGGAGTAGCCTACTGATTTCTTAGTTCTCCAATCCAAGGAAAAGTTCATTGGGTATCCTCTCATTTTTGGAAGACCCTGGTTGGCTACCGTCAATGCCTACAATAGTTGTCGAGATGGGAACATGACCATAAAGAACAAGCATATGTAAAAGCAGTTAATCCTATATCCTCCTACCCAACCTTCATTAGAACATGATCTACCTCTCTAGTTGGAGGAGGAAGATGAGGATGAAGTTTATTCTACACCGCTTTTTACATTAGAAATTGCCATGGGAGGAAAAAAGTAAGACGAGGATGATATTATTGAAAATCTAATTCAAAATCCACCTCCCAGTGTATCTCCTTTAGAGGACATAGTAAGGGAAACCCAAAACAACCCCTCAACTGATCTCTGTGTGGCCGACTGTAGAGCCTCTATTCTACACCTACTTATCTACCATTTTCCTCAGTCTTTCCTTATCTTTCCTTCACTTTTGCCTCATTTTCACCATAAAACCACCCAAATCATTACATTAGGTGTTATTAAGCATGATCAAGCAAGTTTTGCTAATGGATGACTATTTGTTTAGATTTTGACTTACTTGCAGGAATCCCGCAGCTATCTGATGATCCTGCAGCTATCTGAAGATCTTGCAGCCTTTTTGTTAAACGCAATGTTCCACGTGTCGGTTTGCCAGATGAGCCACATGGGCACTTAGGTATCAACGTG